>CM067357.1:54325708-54358208 GCA_034190875.2 Urechis unicinctus
TTAAGCAGTACATTGACTAGATAGTAAAATAATTAATAGGGAAACGCCGATTTGTAACACTTCTTTTTCGATTGGTATATTTCCATGTGGTAGATCTGGCAACATAGATATGCATGATATGAAGTGCAGTCGATACCACACCCATATACATTAAACAGTGTTGCCAAAAAGTAACGTTTTAGACTTTGCTACGATTTCACAATTGTTAGCTATGAGCTGTGCTTATACTATGTTAAGTGCAAACGATACTGGAGGAGTGATGTTGTCAGTGCAGTAATGCTTTTCGAAATCAGTTCATACCCGTGTTCATTATGTGCTGCTATTATGGAGGAGCAGTTGATATGCTGTGGCTACAGAGACGTAAAGATATGGTAAACATCGTATTGAACGACGAAATAGCCATTCAATATGATTTCTACACGCTTCAGTAAGCTAGAAGCTTTGGAGAATGAAGACAGACATGTCAATACTGCTTTATATATATATATATATATATATATATGTTTATTTCGTACTCAAGGTACCAAGGTGGGTTAAATGGGAAGAAATTGCATCACAGAATACTGAAGCGAACATAGATATCATACTGATTTCGCCACAAATCATATGCTGCAAAAAACATAGCCATGCTTCAAACAGGTGTACCTTCAGAATGCCGCGTACGGTCGATTTGGATTGGTCGAGATATTTATTCATTAACCTTTTTTGATGCACTACGAACATTGCTATAATTGACGTGGGGCATCAACTTAAATGAATGCATACGCGTCGTTGCACAGTTAAGAGTTAGTCAGTGCAGATGCACAAATAAACAGCTTGCAAATATACATGTGGCACTGATGGCATGTCAATTCACACACCAACTGTTAGCAATTGAGTCATGGAGCATCAATGTATATGTAACATGCACGCTAAACAAGCAGCTGACTTCGACGTCCTCTGTACAATGCTTTGTCTTTTCACCAATGGTCTGCGACTATAACACACTTAAGCAGTGATGTAGCGCTGTCAAATGACCTAAGCCCATCTAACACCACACGCAACAGCTCAAATGCTGATACCAACGTTACACCAATGCAGGTTGTGAACTTAACCACTATCAGCCGCTGGTATTTGACAATGAATAAAAGCGCAAAGAGCATGTACATTTCTAAGGATCAATGTATATACTTTATTCCAATGCATGACCGTTGTGCTTACGTTAGATTTGGGACAGTGCAAAAAACATCCAGTATCAGGAACAAATGTGATCATATTTTAACCCATATTTGCAGAACACAAATTTGTACCAAATTTGTACATTTTACTTGCATCTTGTATTACATTCATTTTATATATCGACCCCGCTGCTACACAAACAGTAATATTGGAAGAAAACTAAACTAAATACCATATGATCCCATTACTGAAATTAACTGAGTGGTGTTGGGGTAGCATTGCATTGTACATAGCAGACCAGTAATTATACATTACAATGCCTCACTTGAACGATTTTGAAAGTGAGTCGGCATTAAATATGATATAACCAAAACATTTGCAACGGGCTGTTGCTAGGTTCCAATAATAGCAACAAGAACAATAAAAATAGCTATACCTTAAAGCGCCGTTACATTATTTCTTTGACTTCAATCACCACAACTAATGCCACAGATACGACTGCTGCAACTAATAAAAATACCTATTCCATTCCTACTGCTTAAACTACTACTGCCACGGCCACAACTGCTTCAGTTATCACTAATATTCGTGCAATTAGTTCTACAGCTAATACTGATATAAGTTCTACCTCTTCCGTTACAACTAGTATCACTACTAATACAACTATCATTACTTCCAATTCTACTTCTTCATTACTGATACAACTAGATCTACTGCTGCTTGTTGTTACTTGTACTGTTTCGATAGCTGCTTGCAAGACTTAACCACAAACAATGTCATAACTACTACTGGTAATTTTGCTACCATTTGCTTTAGCTGCCTTGAGTTTTGAGTATCATCATACGCCCTGCAGTGTCTTAATGCATTGTGCCGAAAAGTGTCCAGTATTACAATTGACAAATGGTGCATGGCCTGATAATGACTGCAAGTTTTGGCCGAAAATTAACTTATACAACATAACCCATATTTGGTACATGGTATAAACATTGGCAACCAATACGCATACAACAAGCTGATCCTATTAGTAAAAATTAAATCAGGCATTAGCTGGGTTATTTGATATCTTGAGAACCATAAATGTCAGTTAAAGACATTTGGCGAGTTGATGTGCGCGTTAGAGGTCATGAATATTCCAGCTAAATATGCCAGCCGTAACGATGAAACCACTCGAGGGAATGGGGAGCTAATGCGAACAATGCTGCTGAGTTACGGAAACAGATTGATATATTCTTACTTTTGATCGAATTGGCTATCTCTAGCTCAATCATCTCCGTCAAATGCTATGTACGGCAGTTTAACACTCAGTCTGTGTTCCTATCATTGTTACCAGACAATGATGTAGCACTTTCAGTTGACCTTAGCACTTATAACACCACACACAGCAGTATCAATATTGCAGCAATGCTAGTCGTTAACTTTGGCACAGCAAGCTGCTGGTATTTATCGACTTCATATTGCCGCGAATATGCTCTTAGACTTTAATTGGAAAAATGTAGATCTGTGTGAGGTATCATGAATGATAGGATTATAAAAAAAGCAGCATGTAATTACACAACACTTGATAACTGCATTTACCTTTACCTTATTGCAAGAATATATATCACGCATTCTTTACATCATACAGCATAATTAATATTTTCTTCATTCTTACCGAACGCTGTAAACTCCAACCAAGCCATTTAACCGAAGCGTTTTATGAAAATAGCAATTGGCTAATGCGCAGTTTACTACCTGTCTTTATGCCACGAAGTACTTTCAATACAATTCATCGATTACACAGGGGAAATATCCATGACAAAGGTATTGCACACCATATGCAAAGTGACCCATGGCACCTCAGTGGTACGGTTGACTACCCAATAGCCTTCATAGAAGATTCGTCGATTGCATTAACAAACATATATTATCATGCATTGAAACCAATAACAGATACCACAGATATTTTTCTTCAAATTAAACCACGAAAATGGTTGGCGAGGTTTGTAAAGTGGAGACAACAAATATCTTTCAATGTCCGTTTCCTGAAGCAGTCCGATTTTTGCCATATGCATTTAATGACTGTGCAATGTCAGATAACTGGGAAGCGAATATCTCACAAATAAAGTCCATTTTAGAAAGTATATTCTCGAATTTTCATATGTAGGAAAAGCACAGTTATCAGCTCTAGTACTACTGCTACTCCTAATACTACTACTACTTTTATTATTATTATTATTATTAATACAACAACTGCTTCTGTGGCTGCTGCTTCAACTTATCTTGCCACATCTACGCATCTTTGCACTGCTTTAACTTCCACTAATTACTCAAACTTTACTATTGATAATGCAATTTCAACTCAGGTTTATTATTGATAATGTTTTTTCTATTAATGCTTACTGCAGATAATGCTATTGTTACTTAATTTTAATATTAACAATACTACTGCTACTAAAGTTGATAAAATTACTACAACTTCAACGTCAATGACACTTCTACCACAACGACTTCTGCTTACCTGTCATTATGGAAGCTTTTACAACGTTGCTTTATATGGATCAGCGGTTGCTGTTGATGTGTGGAAAAGAGACCAGTAACACCTAGCATTGCATTCCATTGGTTCTATTCTAGGCCGAATATGTAAAGGAATTTAAACAACATCGAGACGTACAACTATATGCTAAATAATAAAAATTATATCATTTGTAGAGACATGTTTTGTGGCAAACCACTCCAAAACCCTGAGCTGCTACATCATAGGTTGTGATAATATAAGCCATTGAAAAAAATCTGCATGATTCTGTCCTTAGACCTATGCCACTCAAGAAATTAGTCAGGGACTTGGCAATGGGCACGTTTTTGACGTGATATAGCGAAAAAAAGATAGTAATACGATGTTTGTAGTTGATAATTATGTAGCCTTTGATGTGTCTGGCAGTACCAGGCGAGATCAACAACGGGTCATGATTTGGGAAACGCTGACGGTAGTGTTATGATCATCCTCATTGGTTTGTGTGAGAAAGCGGAGATGTTGTCTAGTTGTACTAAGTCGGGTAAATGTTTGTTTGCTAGTGTGTAGCCAGTGTTTATGTTTGCATGCGTTTAACAGCGGCCATGTGACCGTTACACGCCTCAGACGCGAGGTGGTGTGTGAACAAAGCTGTATGAAGTGTGTTCTGATACGAGGCACTGGTAAACATTTTGCAATATCTTACACGCATTTGTAGGTCATCAGTAAAACTTTACAGAGTGACATCAAAGTGATAGAGTTATATACACCACAATGTATACCTTAGTTTTCTGGCAAGTCGTTTTACTTTTCGTTAGAAGAGGGAGGAAACAAGTGTTTATGGATATTTAATTCAAAATGACAGGAGTTTCGTTATTATGAATTATATAACGCTTCCATATAGCTCCTTGCAGAATACACTAAAGAAATTTCAGCCTGATGAATTAGTTAATACTCCGGTCATCACGTCAAACTTCGTTATGGGTATTTAATGAAAAGAAACGATTCATCCACTCTTGTGAATGCAAAGAATCAATCTCAAATGTTACTTCGGCAATAAATCCGCAAGGAAAGAAAATAATTAGCAGGTAATTGGATAAGCTTCATTAAGAAAAATGACCTACGTATATGGTTCTCAGGGGTTTCATCCAATATAAAAAAACACAATTATACCATTGTTGTCAACATGGATTCGGAAGTTACCAATGAGATACCTGTTCGTCCTCCAAAAATGTCGACAAGCAATATATGACTATTATATCTTAGCATAAATGCGTCCCCTTGAAGTTATTTACATCAATCAGCGAGGTGTCACCGGTTTCTGGCACAGTGATTTGTAAATAAAGATAAAACATGTCATATTAATAGTCTAATCTCAGCACGCTGCAGAAGATCTATGTGGATCCTAGTACCTGATAGTTAACGTAATTGAAGCTACTCTATTCATCCTCGTCTCACATTTCCATACCATTTGGTAACGCCAGTTATACAAGCACTTGAAGCCACCATCAAACGTTGAATCAAATTTGTGTTACTTCCATCCAGATCATACAACATTCGAACCACCTCCACTCTAAAGAACCTATTAACCTACCATTGATGATTTTTTGTGGACTAAAGTGACCGACGCGACTAGCTCCATTGGAGGTATCTGAAGGAGTGTAAGTTCCATGTGTCGATCGATCACAGGGAGCAAATGATATTTAGCATCAGGGCCGCTATTTCCCACGAGACTCGCCGTGATGTAGATATGGAGGTTGAAGCTTCATTAATGTCTGCTGCTAAGGAGGTTTGGGGACAACGAGATCTGTGGACAAGGGGCTGTGAAATGGCTAGTGATAGCTTCTGTTCACGGACCCTCACAAAAGTCACATGTTATCTTCACTAACATTAGGGAGAGGACACATGCTATTCTGCATTACGAGCAAATGAGTCAGTGCCATGATTACAGGTGAGTAAACGCAAGTATTAGAATAATTTGCTAAACTTTTTATGAATCAACGACCACTACTTGAACGGGAACGTTCTTGGTTGGTGAAAATCATCCAGTGAATAAAACATATATAGATGGGAAAATATGTTATTGCGCTATTCCTTTCAATGCCGATGCAACATTAAGTACTTTTGCCAACCAGCAGAAGATAACAAGCTAGAATCATCTATTTTATTGTTTCATTTGAAAAAATAATGAACAGTAAAAGTACCCATCTGTTGGTCGCTACAAACACTGCTTCATCTGTAACATCTTAATAAAATATGTTGTTTAAGCTTAAACTTGAATTTCGGCTGCTTGATTTGAGCTTTGCGGCAATGAAAGAGTAACAATTAGTGTCTTACAATTGTATGGATGAAAAAGTGCACAGGTGATAGAAGAATCTAGATGCTCAGTGGAAATCTTAGAAATAATACAGAAACCATAACATAAAAGCAAGACTCCCTACTTCTACAAAACATCCGTTACATGATTGTCGGTAGCAATTAGTCAAATCAGAAGCCATAAAAGGTCCGCAACTTGCGGACGCACCCAATTCTGAAAGAGTTCCCTGCTTTCACATGCTGTACAAAATGCATCTGCACATTACTCTCTATTATTTGCATCGAATTGCCTAGCAGATATACACGACGTTGACGCTGACGCATTCATCTATTTCAGCTTGCAAGACAAAATTATATGATTAGACTGGGTATTTGCTAAGGAAAGAGCTGCCTTCATTTTGTTCTCACAATAAAATAAATAATCGGTTTAATGATATTTAACCACCATTAAATTTGTATGCTAAGAACCAGCAATCAAATATGTATATTATATTGGTTTGTTACTGCTTAAAAATGTTTTTACATCAAATTTCGAACGCGCTGATAGGAATGCAAAGTTCTATGCAAGGGCGTCATGAAAATAGGTTTAAACCATATCCAAGACAATGTGTGACGCTACAGAGTTTTAATAACTGAGATACAAGCGATATGTGCTAATAAAAAGAGTTAAACCCGTACTCTCATCAATATTGAACACCATATACACCGTTGAGCGAGTTTGTTAAGGACATCCGATAGACTAGACACTTAGTCGGGGTATCTATACGGATTAAGGGAATAAATCTTCGGCCTTTTATTCATCAAAATAGTATTGAGCTGCCAATGGATCGTCTCTAATGGTGTCTATTTATCAGGGTTTACGATGGGAATTCTTCCCTGATGTGTTTGTTATTTTATGGGTTTTAGCTTTCATGTGAATCGCAGATTTGTCCGTAACATATTCAGACACGCATTGATATATACAATTTGGTAAGCAGTTAACAAAACTTACTTGGTCCTACACTACATAGGTAATGTCTCTCTTCCAGGTCGTACTAGGACCACATAGAAAAGAAATGGTAATCGCTGATGCAGCAACCTTATCGGACACGCGTCCTGTAAAATGATCCAGGTTGATTTTTTTAGACAAATGCTCAAGTTTTTTAATCACTAGTACAAATCATTTTTTTACCCAAATTTAACTGGCGATACATACCAAATGCCGTTTGGAAAATTCGATACCAATGGAAATGTGCAAATAGGCAGTAAGCGTGCCTGCTACATAACACAAAATAATGTTCTGCTATCTACTGAAAACAACCCTCAATTAGAAGCAGACGCCCAGAGCTTTCTTATGAGACTAATTTAGCCAGGAAAGCATAACTCCATGGCATTGTCGCTAGTTTCTGATTGAAGCCAGCTGACGTTGACAGTGTGTTCAGAAGATGAAATTGGAATTTTGTAAAGAGGACATACAAGATATATGCATTCATTGCTATTGGCGCAATGTGGCAACAATAAGTCTGGCTACATTAACCAACCATAATCTATAATCATTGGCATATAACACAAACACTAGAGTTACCAGTACATGATAGCACAGAATATATCTGCTGATACAAAGATCGTTAGTAGCAAAGCTGAGCCACATCGAATCAAAACTGATTCAGTGCTGAAGGAATGGCATTTAATAACACAAGCCGGATGAGAGATATTTATTAGGATGCAGTCATCGCTATAAAGGGAATCCTTAATTAATGACAGGTGGGGGGATATATATTCAGAATCATCTCAAACAATCACTCGTCAGAGTTTCATGTGTGGTATTTCATAGCCAAATGCTCGTTGGGAAGTAATAAATAACTTGTGGTTAACCCTTAATTCGGTTTCGATATGTGGCAATTAACCTATATTCCTAATGCGACATTATGCATACGGGTAAGCTCAAATATATTACTATTCTCATGATAATTGATTGCTAATTTCAAAGTTTAACATTAAACATAGCAGCTCCTGGACATACAGTTATGTCATCGTGTTAATATCCCTTTCGTTTCACATATTTTAGATGCAACAAAAGCCAGCTTTCAAGCACCAGTCATACGCATGTCAGCATCACAAATGACATAAATGCTAATGCACTACTGCGTTGTTTGTGAGTGTTTTGGGGAAGCAGGAGGTTTTTGCCACACACGGTGAACCATGAATAATAACATGTCATGCAGTAGATGTGAAACAAGATACAGTCGTTGAAATATGATATTAAATATTCAAACTTAATAAACAATAGATGATTGTGATGTCAACCATAAAGGCCACGTTGTTGACTGAGCGCGACCGCTATATTTGCTGAAGGTGAATGTAGGACAGGCATAACTCTACACTAACGCTGATGTAATACTGCAAAAGCAATGAAACTATATGCTAATTCATCGAAAAGCTCACTGACTTTGTCGTGAGTATCAATTGCAATCGACACATTAACTCGTAACGCACCCTCCTAACCGACATAACGCTTGTACAAACATGTTTTCTCACGGTAATTGACATATCGATTAATCAGGACAAAGGGAAGTCACTCGAGTTTTGACCATAGCAAACGACCATTGAGTTCACTTGGCCCTTATAATCACCTGTCGAGATTCGTACCACAGGTGATTCAAATATCTTCCACAGGAGCTCATCCAGATACAGCCTACTACAAATAGTGGCGATTCCAGACACCAATATAAAGTATGTTCCCTGGACCAGTCACGGAGGACTATTAATCATAGTTAGGATCTAAGTTCTGAAAGAGGTTCGGGTTTATGCGAGAAATAGACACTCTGCTTACCTTATGACAAGTGAACTAACGACAGCGCAGTGTAAACGACATCACATTCAATTAATGCTGACACAGCACTTTTACAGTTATATGGTCATACAAGCGATCTTCATCACTTACAGTATTATTAGAAGAAATGATAACATATATTTTATTGATGGAGATGATTATTTTGTTTTCGTTAAAATTTCTTCTTGTTATCAGGACATTAAAGCGCATGTAGGGACTGGTAATTTTAAAGAGCTACGCAAACAGTTGATACCAATTGTTGTAATGCGAATGTTGCGTATCGAACTATGACATATTATTCACCCTGTAACGACCTTAAATATCAATAATCGACTATATATTACCAAGTAACAGCAATCAGCTAATGACTTCCACCTGAGAACGTTAAATGTTTGGAGGCCAACAGAGAACAGCCCTATCTGCCAGGAGCGAATACAATCGACTACAAATATGCATTCGCAAGTGTAAAATCAAACTTTCCACGCTTGGGAATACAAAAATTACCTTTTGGAGGATTATTCTCTGATTTGTCATGTTTGCCTCTCGAAGGATGATACCCTGCAATGATGACTCCCTCAAGGTTAATGGAGTATGAATATTGACTGCTCCCATTGTTGTTTACCACAGCCTCGTTATGTACTGATATATGTCGTCCACGGAGCCCAACAAGCCTGATGCTAAGACTTTGTGAACATTGCTGCATTTTCAAGTCACATATCACATAAACCGACCTGGTGAATCGATGTTAGGACACGGGGAAAATAAGCAATCAATGGAGTCTCTTTTCTAAGGGACAAATCATGATTAATCACGCGACCCTGCACGTGCTTTGTCAGATTTCAATTACCATCATTGCCACTTATTCGCTCTTGCTACCTCAATTATTACATGAAGACGCCCTCTGGTGACACGTTTGTCAACATGCGACCTTTCGTAAGTGACCTCTCTGACTAATTTGTTCATGCGTCACTTTTACGGGTGGAAATAAGCGCAGTAAATATGACCGTAAGTAGAATCAAAGCGATACGTATTATACTGGTAATCTATGTTGTAACTATATTATACGAGGTATCAAGAGAAAAAAACCGAATATACATATAGAGATATATATATATATATAGATATATAGAGAGATATAGAGATATATATATATATATATATATATATAGATAGAGAGAGATAGAGAGAGATATATATATATATATATATATATATATATATATATAGATATATATATATATATATATATATATATATCTATCAGATATATATCTATATATATATATATAACTATCAGTCTATATATATATATTCATATATATATATATCCATATCTATATATGTTTGTATATATAGATATGTATATATATATAGATATATATATATAGATACATATGTATATATATATATATGAGGATCTATATATATACATATATATATATATATATATATATATCATATATATTTATATATATATATAATATATATATATATATATATATATATATATATATATATATATATATATATATATATATATCTATATATATATATATATATATATATATATATATATATATATATGCATATATATATAGCTAGAATTACAGGTGATTAGAGGATTTAGGTTTGGGATCACATACTAGAATTGCATTTATTCATAGATATGCGAGAACGTGCTAGATCCACGGGTACGCTCTGAGTAACGACCAAATGAGTCAGTGCCAGAATTACAGGTGAGCAGAAGTATGTGTTAGTATGTGTCACATTTGATTGCAATCAATTCATTAATGGGGGACCAAATTCAGGTCATGAGCGACCTGACCATATGTTGTACGGTGTAAATCATTCTTGATTGGCAGTGGAATATTGTTGTATATTGAAGTAATTATTCCTGCGCATTTTCAAAAGGTCAATATGACCTCATCTGTCGACGTGATTGGTTTTACGGGTGATAACGATAAACAGTATCAGGTCGCAAAATGCTGACAAGGAAGATATGAAAATGATCCAGTGCTGGTTATCATATTCAACTGCGTTTGTTTATTTTCAAGCTGATACACTAGAACATGATCTCAGCATAATCAGCATTTGGTATCGTATCAATATTTCCTCGATCATTTTCTGAACGGGAACGTTATTGGCAAGACGAATTCACCCGCTAAGCAACACATACATATGGGAGTCAAGGGGTTCATACGACATACCTTTTTACTAAATATATATAATCTAAGCCACCCTTTTAAACATTGCTTCATTCATTTCAATGCCAAAGCAAGCTTCAGTAACTTTGCCATCTTGTAGAAGATAATGAGCAAGCATCTTTAACTTTAGTGTGCTATCAAAACAATTTATAATCAGTATATGTACCCATCTTTGTTGGGTCCGACCACATCATTCGTGCACACTCACTTTTGTATGTACGAAAGCCTTTTCAGTAATTCCTCATAATTCGCCACGACTAATGCTCCATCGGCGACGTCATTTCTGTCTCTCCACCTCATTTGTGACCTAATCAATCTCTGCGGATCGGCTTGCCATATGCTTATAGATTACCATGTATTCCCCCGTACATGATTTGTTATCTTAAGCGGCTTAATTTAACCTTCTGCTTGAATAAAAAGAGTGGGTAAGCATATGTGATCCACACAGAACGCTTTCAATATTTCGAGAGACATATTGCGTACATAAAGCCAATTTGTATTTGTTGCTTTATAGACTTGTAGACCCCGTTCCAGTATAATATGTTGTTAAAGCTTCAACTCCGAATCTTTGAATTGATTACAGGCAATTTTATGACCAAATTGGTCAGTAATAAATTGCAAAGATGGTGGACGTGTTTATGATCTACGGTGAATAAACGAGGTTCAAGGTAATTATGGGACGCTGCATCGTTAGTGATATTCATGGATGAGCAGTCTATACATAGAGCATTACAATGGCAACTGCAGTCCCTCCCTGCTTCTACAAAACGTTCGTATCATATTTGTCGGTCCCGATCAGTCCAAACCGTAGCCACAACTTGGAGACGCGCCCGATTCTGAAAGTTTTCCAGGCTTTCACATGCTGTACAACCGTTCTTCCGCTTAGCACAAATACAAGACGTCGACGCTGACGTAAGTGTGTTTAGATTATAGCTTGCAAAACGCTATTATGAGATATTTTCTGAGGAGAGAGCTGCCTTGATTTTCTGTTCCCAATAAAGTCCATAATCCGTGTTATTATGTATTTTTGTAACGACCTTTCAACGTGTAAATTTGAAATATCGCGTGAAAAACAGCAAAGCGTCTTATTACATAACTCTGAATAAGCACCAGCCAAACAATGTAAGCAGTGGGTGAATGATGAATGCGGCTAGATTAGGGTAAAAGATAGGGCCACTTCCTGGACACCACATAACCCCCCGTTAGCCGTCACATTGCTCATTGTTTGAGCAAAGAAATCATGAACTAATATTCAACCAATGCACTTGCCAGCATAATCGTAACAAGTCGGACTTAAATATACATTGCTTTTATTTGATTATACTTAATTGGCATGTCAAACAACTGCTGTGCATAATACTTCTAAAACAGCTTTAATGCGTGACATTAAAGGGTTTTAATGTCCGGGACGCAAGCGATATGTGAACATACAAAGTGTTTAAAACTCTCGACAATATTGAGTGGGGACGGTACATAAAACAGGCTACACACTTTGCAGCATTTAGATACAGGAAATAAATCATCATAATATGTGGTGCAAATGAGTCTCCTATAGAGTACATGCACGTGTACGACTTTTCAGTTTGCGTGCTTGCCGCTGGTGATATTATGTACATCAGTAGCCTCTAGTCATATAGCATAAGACAAACACTCGATAGACGGCCACAGGACTAAGTGGAACTTCTTAGTCATTTTATGGTCTTTATCTTCCGTGGGAATGACTGGCTAGCTTCTAACATATTGAGACATGCACATAAAATGTTTTAAAGGTTTGACATCTACATTTTGGTGTACAATCTAGTGGTGCAATATGCACGGCGGATATCGCAACATTAACAACTTACGAAGATTGTTACAAAAGTGTTCTAGAACAAGGGTGGCTGTTTCACGGTAAGAGAGGACCCTTCCTGGACCTGAATCTAATAAATAATTTTTGCTTATAAAAAAGTCACATTTGCCATAAAAACATTCGCAGAAAATCACTAGTCAATTGTAACGAATATGTATATATGTATGTATGTATATATATTTATATATATATATATATATATATATATATATATATATATATATATATATATATATATATATATATATATATATATATTCATATATATCAATATATAAAATATATATATATAAAGATACATATATATATATATATATATTCTTATATATATATAGATATAAATATAAATAGATATATACAGATATATAGATATTTATATATATGCATATATATATATACATACATATATATATACACATATATATTTATCGCTTTAAATATTCATATATTTATATATATATGTAAATATATATATATATATATGTAAATATATATATAAATATATTTATTTATATCTCTCTATATATAGATAGATATTTTATATATATATATATATTGATATATAAAACTATATATATATATATATAAACATATATATATATATATATATATATATATTTGTTACACATATATATATCTTCATATATATCTATACATAAATAGATATATATGGATATATATTTTTATATATATATATACATACATATATATATATATATATTAAAATATAGATATATAAATATATGCATTTATATTAATATGTAGATACATGTATACATATATATATCAATATATTAATGTTTATATATGTGTAATATGTTGGCTGCAAGTAGAACTATTTGATTGTTGAAGCGCTGCACGTAATATTTCAGTCAATTTTGCAGTTGATGAATTCGCGTAGCTTTATTAGCTCCACGTGGAAGACTGTGGTCCCAAATGGATCATCAGTGCCGCAGTTAAGTGAGTGTCCAGTGAGAACTACAAAATTCACTTATGCATTCCTCCCCACTTCATACTGCATACATTTGCACTAGTGTCTTTGGAACATAACGTTTTGTTAGTTAATTGTGATCCATCAGTTGTCCGAGATACCCCACCTGTTATCAATCATTCTACTTGATTTGTCCATTTAATCATTCTATCCCGTCATTTTGCGATAAAAGGCGGGGAAAATTGATATTTATCCCTCGACACAGATGTTTTGCAAGGGCAAAAAAGGTCATCTTTGGAAAAGACAGTCAGCCCAATGACGTACTTGCCCTATCTATAATATACGTCCTGTTTATCATTAAACATCAGTATTCATATAAAAAATGAATAACACGTGTACCATACGAATAAAGTATTGTTATAGACTAGACATGAAATTGATATTAGGGTGGGAATATTTAAAGTCCTGCTTCATTTCCTACCTATATATCAGCGCATGTGCGCAATATCGTTTGCCATACAACTGTTTATAAGCTTATGTAAGTATTACAAAGACGACAATAAATTTGCTAACACTTGCTCATGTATGGCTGACAACTAAATATAACCACAAGCAGGCAAAAAAATCGCATCCAAAACTTTATCAAGCCCCTTCATTGACTATTCATATAAAAAGTAGATACTAAATTGATTTAGTCCATTTAATCATTCTATCCCGTCATTTTGCGATAAAAGGCGGGGAAAATTGATATTTATCCCTCGACACAGATGTTTTGCAAGGGCAAAAAAGGTCATCTTTGGAAAAGACAGTCAGCCCACCATTTTAAAACTCCTGGATGACTTTCATGTATGGCTTAATATAACCACAGCAGGCAAAAAAACCGCATGTCAACCACGTACTTGCCCTACTCTATAATATACGTCCTGTTTATCATTAAACATCAAGCCTTCATTGACTATTCACATAAAAAGTATCATAAACTAAATAATCGAGATAGTATGCGTAGAATAACACGTGTACCATACGAATAAATTGTGGAGGGCGGCAATTGTATGACTAGACATAGAAAATTGATATTAGGGTGGGAATACAAAAACATCGACGGTAGATAAATATCTGCTTGACATTACCTACCTATATATCAATAGCATGTGGGATCCTATAATCTTCTTTGCCATACAACTGTATTATAAATTATGAAGTATTACAAAGACGACAATAAATTTCTAAGGCTTGCTCATGTATGGCTAAAAACTAAATATGACCACAAGCAGGCAAAAAATGCGATTAAAGCCATAACTCAACCACGTAAATGCCCATCATCTAATGCAAGCTTACATACACAAAGTATAAAGCCCCTCCCTTAGAACAATTTGCCATCAACCTTTACCGTTCGAGCAAAAAACTCTTCTCCCACATTCAGTCGATTGAGACAGCACTTAACAAAACCATTACGAGCAGCTTATGATGTCATTTTCGTACACATACAAACAGAACTGTAAACGGGTGTGTGATTATCACAGTTTAAAAAAATGGGTTTATAATTTGGAGGGCGGCAATTGATGATGAAAGTACCAGGTGTGGGACATGGAATTGTGTGCAAATGCAATCGACGTGTAGATCATCAATAAATTTGCAAGGCCCCTCTGTGGCATCAAAGTGATGAAGCGCGCAAAGGTTTACTCATCGAAACGACAGCATGCTTTAGGCGATAAAATCCATATAACCGTTTCCGCTAAATGCTAAGAATATTGTTGTTTTCACTATCAAAAAGGTTATTCGATTTTCTGCGTTCATATATCGTTCTAAATGTGCTAATTAGAGAAAACAATCAAACCTTCTACGTCCAACAGAATTTGAACATTATCGAAGAGAAACACATGCGAGCAACATGTCACCTATTGACATCAATGAGCGTGGTGATATTTGAATGAGAATAAAGCAAGACACATAAATAGTCTCATCGTAAAACATTGAAGGTCTCAGCGCCCCCTAGCGACTGTCACGTCTCGGGTATTTAACGTAATTGAGGCTACTCTATTCATCGTCTTCTATGCAAATCTGTCAAAGCATTGGCAGGAAAAGGGATATATTGCTCAGGAAGGGAAAATATCAAGACTTACTGATGTGGATATAGGGATCCACAGACAAGCCATGTAAATGTGGGACTACATACAATGTTTTAGCGACATCGCATAATCAACGGTAACCTTATGTAATGTTAGTTATGCTTGTAAATAGCTTCAGATATCACTATCAGCCTGTTGTGGTGGCGTAAATATGAATTTCCCACAGGCAGCTTTGTTTATTTTTCACCATCGCAGCGCCTGGTGAGTCAAAGAAATATCAACAACGAATGGTGCACCCAGTCTTATGTACTTTTTGATGAGGCCAGTATTGGCTCTACACTCAAAATATCTAACAGTAAAATGCCCCTTCAGGCAGAATCTTCATTATCATAGACGATTGTTGATCTTAAATGGCACTTTGCATAGTGAATCCAAGATCAAGCAGTAGACTGCTTCTGCTGGAACAAGCGCTGAAATGATGGTCGAATGCGATTTTTTTAAATATGTTTTGGCGACCCACGTCTTTTTCAGCGAATTTGACTTAAAAGAGGACGCTGATCGGTGGTAAGCATGACGTTGGGAGGATATTACCAATAATGATTCGTCTTCTAGCTTACGTTGGAAAAGGCTTAAGTATTCTGCCAGATCCTCAAAATTATAATGCGCGGAAAGTGGGCTTAACTGATGCAAATTGTAGGCGAGTGTTCTGGGGAAGCAGAATTTTTGCTACGAACAAATAAAAATTAAAACGGGACTGAAATCTGAACATAAATCTAAAATTGTAAATGGTAGATTATCTATAGTTTTCTCACAAAGTGCAGCGGGTGTCATTTCGGCTGGGTTTTTACTCGTTTGTTGACAGCAGCCGACGCATAATGCTGTAAAAAGATCGTCGCTACTCTATGTTCGCCTCGTCAGCACCGCAATCATAGTTTTCTAATAAACTAAGCTCTTAGAGAAATGGCGCACGAAAATTGGAAAAAAAATATTTGTGTGGGATTTGAACATCTGCCACTCGCATGAAATATCGAACGCTCTATCCCATACGCCAGGAAGACTTATAAATAATAGGCTTATGTTGTATGTGTCAAAAGGTACTCCAGGTGCTTATACCTGGTTTAACCCTTCGTTGAGCGCTTCAGTGTGATAATGTTCAGGATTACCCAATTGCAATGCGTTTTGCATTACCTCCTGGCTGATGATAATAATGATAATAAATTCCTAATCATCGAACTTATATATTTTCGAAATTTTGTTTTTACGCTTAACGTTGGTTAGCTTCTATAAAAATGTTTGTTAACTTTCTGTTATCTCGCACTACAGATCGCAGTAACTTTTTAACCATTGGCCGTTCCCATTGTAATTTCTCAGTTAATTAATAAAAGCTAATAATCTTAAATCTATGAATTTACATCACAATCATCCATCATCACAGCATTGTTAGTACTTATTTGTCTTAAGCATAATAATGGGGCATCTGATATGATCATGAAACTCAGCTACTCAGAAATATGATGTCGGATTATTTCATGATAATGTTACCATCAGTGTTTGCTTGGGTATGCTGATCGTTGTTGCACATCATAAATAGATTGGCCATGATATATCTATAAAAGAACAATGTAATCAAATTGTTATATATGCTATTTCTTCCCGAAATTTAACATAATCGATAAATCCATAATAATTTGGTCAATATTGGGCCGATTTGAAATTCTTCAAACCTCCTGATATAGTTCGACACGTTCTCTCATGTATCAATGGGCCTCTTGTTTAATTTTTGATACTTCCCTCCCGTTAAAAAAAGCAATAATACATAATTCGAACCACCGGCCTTTCTCCATCCCTCGCATCATCCCAAAGAAGCTATAAACCTCCCATTGATGAATAGCTCGTAGCGACGTGGTTGGGGAAGGGGGGGCGATAGGAAGGAGTCTTATATCCATCCATCTTGACCGAACACAGAGAACAAATGATATTCAGCGTCATGGACGAGATTTCCCGCGAGAATTTCAATGGTAAGATACAGAGGCTGAGGCCTGAATAATATCTGCAGCCCAGGAAGTGTAGAAACAACGGGATCTGTGGATAAAAACAGGGGCTGTGAAATGGCTAGTGATAGCTTCTGTTCATTGACCCTAAGACATGTCACGTGCTATCTTCAACAACATCGGCTGCAAAGATATTCTATACAAGTAAGATATTCGGTCAGAATTCTAACATCTCAACGTCGTTTCAATTATTATAATTGGTATCTTTCATTAAATGTCACTGTTTGTCAATATCTAATTAGCTATAAATAGAGTTTTCAAGTAACTGGATTACTTTAATCGAAACAAACGTTGACTAACAGCTCCTCATCACCTGCCCGAGCCTCAAATTGATACTGCCAAGAATCCACAAAACAAACTAAGATCGTTCTAATATAAAGGAGCTTCCAGGTCGTTAGGCAAATATTGGTTTCCAGGAACCAAGCTCGGCTTCTAACAGATAGAGGCAAATGTTTGTTCCCTGAACCCTACACTACCACTTACCGAAATGAATAAATGTGCTCTAACGAGCGTATGTTAGTCTCCAACAACCTCGTTTTGCCCCAAATGAGCCTGCCACCCCGTGTATTGGTCGACCAAACTTTAGTATGTACGAAGGCCTTTGCAGTTATTCTTCCTAAGTCGCCACGACCAATGGTCAATCTACAATGTCCTTCGTGCCGTCCATCCTTAATTGTGACTTTACCACTCTCTACGGATCTGCTTAACATAAGCTTATAGATTTACATGTATTCGTCGATGCATAATTAGTCATCTTAAGCAGCTAAATTCAACCTTTTACTCGTATTACAACAGTGGGTAAGCATATGCGCCCCTTATAAAACCCCTTCTATGTTAATGAAGATATATGGCGTACATTGTCGAGCCCATTTTCATTTATTGACATAAAGACGGAAGAATGCACGCAAAGTATTTCCTCATTGGAAATCCCAGGTTCAATGCAGAAAGGATATAGATAACCTCACCTTACCATATGATTTACGATGAATTAGGGACGTTCAAGTTTACTATAAAACGCTTACTTATATCGTTGGTGATATTCATGAATAAACAAGCCGTAACAACATAGAGCGTCACCATGGCGTTATGAAAAGACAGATGGTGGCCACTTGATATGGATATTTTCGAATGATTAAACAACAGTATTTGCTACACAGTAGAATCATGTTACGGGTGTTTTGCTTGTGGGTGTTTTATGATACTGTTAATTTGCCCTCTGCGGATACACAAGAATCCAGGTGTCCGTTCAAGTCGTCGAAGGCTGAAGTAATCTGAACAATACGATTGCAAGTCAGTACAGCTATACAAAGCAGCCCGCTCTACTCAGATGCCCGCATAACCAAGTTTTACTTAATTAAAAACGATTGATTAGCCTTTATAGGCAAATATAGCAACAGCTGCATATAACACCCATACAAACTGCTTTAAATCTACCCTAGACAATACGTGATATAAAACGATTTAAATGATATAAGCGAAATGTGCATATAAACAAACACCCGTCAACGTATACCCGAGAGGCTACAAAATTTGCACTATATGGATTTATCGAATAAATCATCTGGGTTTTTTTAGGGGGGGGGGGGGGGGGGGGTAAAACAATTGAGATGATATGCATATGAGTCGTCTCCTACGACATGTGCATGGTCTTTATTTTAAGAACGAGAATAATCAATGGCCAAAGATACTTAGCCTTGTGTATTGTATGATAGCTCTGCCGCTGGTACGGGTATCACCGTTTGGTCCAACAGCGTTTAAAGAAACCTTCTGTCATACCATGAATGGTAAGCCTTGTGGGCGACAAATTATGGTCATTTTCTTTGTAAGTGCTGTTGTACACAAGCAGTATCAGACTTTATATGATGTCAGTGTGTGGATCATCTTAGGTAACATATTGAACGTCGCGTCTTGGAGAGACATGAACAAAAAACGTGCGGACTGTTGAATGGACAGACGAACGAACAATAGTCGCGGCAAACCAAACAAACATCCCAAATCAGAGTATTGCTGCTCCAACGGATGCATACAATTGACGATGAAGGCATGTGTGCAGTGATCCGTGCAACCACAAGAGCACATTTGCCTACACAAGAGTCTACCAGACTCGAGGATGGCATTAGCTACAAGTAATTCCCATAACTCTAGACACATAGTAGCCACCTTCCGAAAGGCATAGATTGTTTTTTTTCCAAATTCAAATAGGACACTCGCTGGCAAGGGCAGTTAAGCGAGGCCGGATAGCTCCTCAGTTACAACATATGTTTTTGCTGAAGTAGTCGAATTTTTGCCATGCGTATCTTTTAGATAAAGGCATTTCCATATCATATTTTCAGTCAGTCAACTAATATTCACAAGAGGTAACCCAGATTCGTGTTCAAACAGTAGTTTGCTTGCAGCGGCCATTAGTATTGGGTTAAGAGTCCATTTTGGTAACTTTCGTATTAAGATTGACCGTGGTTTATGTGAGGATATAACGAGTTGGTGGTAACTTTGCCTGAGGTAATGCTATGGAGCTGATAGCAAAATCAGAGAGAATGTGCTATATGCAACTGGGAACGGAGCACGGTTTATAGCATAAGGCACGCAAGTCATCATTTATTTAATGTACTTACAAAGTAGTAACAAAGGTAGTAACTGAAATGCTTTGTCACACTACGGAGCTCTACTGCCCCATCCAGCTTTATGTGTACTCTTCAATGAAAATTGAGCAAACATGAGGATAGACTGATGAAGAGGACACTCTGTTGCCACATAGGGAATCAATTATGAAATAACTAACAACAAACTACCAAAACCTTACCTTTTGTGGAAAACTCCCTTGTAGACATTCTTGCTATGCATCAAAGATGAATGAAAATGGCAGTATCGGTTCCAGGTTGATCTAGGACCACATACAGAGGAAATGGTTATTGCCGGTGCAGCAACGTTATCTGACACGCGTCCTGTACAACGGTCCAGGTTAGCAAAATGCTCAAGTTTTCTAATTGTTAAGATTAATCATTTTTTACCCAGATGTAGCTGGCGATACACACCAAATGCGGTTCGGAAAATTCGATACAGATGGAAAAGTACAAATACGACAGTCAATGTGCATCTTCCATAACACAAAACAATGCTCAATTATCTATAGAAAACAACCCTCACAAAGCAGCAGACGCACGGAGCATTCTCAAAAGACTGATGTAGCCAGGCAAAAATAACTCCATGATATTGTCGCTAGTTTCTGATTGAAGCAAGCTAATGGCAACAATACGCGTCTAGCTTCATAAACCAACCATATTCAATCATCATTGCCATATAAACAAGCGCTGCAGTTGCTAGATCCTGATAGCACAGACATTCACTGCTCACCCGCAGTTACAAAGATTATTAGTAGCAAAGATAAGCCGCAACGAATTACATCTGATTCAGTGCTGAAAGAGTAGCATTTAATACTTATTTAATAAGATATTTATTAGGTTACAGGTAACACTAGGTAGATGATCCACAATTAATAGTAGGGGAATGCGATATATATTCAAAATCGGCCGGTATAATCACTCATCAGAGAGATAGAAAGAGGTGGCATATCCAAATTCAGGTTGAAATGTAATGTATTGCAGGTGCTCAGCCATTAATGCGGTCTCAATATGTGGCGATATATTCCTAATGCGAATTTTGGGTGATGAACTAACGTTCACATTGACTATATATATATATATATATAGAGAGATAGAGATAGAGAGAGAGAGATATATATATATATATATATAGAGATAGATAGAGATATAGAGATATATATATATAGATATATAGATAGATAGAGATAGATATAGATATATATAGAGATATAGATATCTATATATATATATATGATATATATATATATATAGTAGATTTATATATATATATAATATATATATATATATATCTATATATATATACATATATACATATATATAATATATATATATATAAATTAAATATATATTATATACATATGTATACATATATATAAATATAAATATATATAGATATACACATGTACATATGCATATATGTATATATATATGTATATATATATCTATATATATATATATATATATATATATATATATATATACATATATATATATAAATATATACATATATACTTATATATACATATATATATACACATATATATATAAATATGTATATAGATATATTTAAATATGTATAAACACATGTGTTTACATATATATAAATATTTATATATATATATTTAGATATATTTATTTACATATATAGACATATATATATATAGATGTAAATATATATATATAAACATATATATCTCTATATATATATGTGTATATATATATTTATATATATATGTAAATATATATATATATATATTTATATATATATATATATATATATATATCTATATATATATATCATATATATATATATATATCTATATATATATATATATATCTATATATATATATATATATATATATATATATATACAACAATACCCATTGAGATATATAAATATTCGCATGATAATCGATTAGTAATTTCTGTGTCTAAAAATAAACATAGCAGCTCCTGTACACACAGTTGTGTCATAGCGTTAATATCCCTTTAGTTTGACATAATTTACATGCACCAAACACATCAGTTCCCGTCCTCCGGCACAAATGACATAAATGATAATGCGCTGATAATTGGTTTAAGGGCGTCTTACTAATGCAAGTTGTTTGTAGTGTTGTGGGGACGCAGGATGGTTTAGCGACATGCAGTGAAGCCTGAATAACATTATATCATCCATTTGATGTAAATCAAGAAACAGTCGTAAAAATCGAGTATTAAGTAGTTACACCTAGGAAACAATAGATTTTGATGTCACCCGGTAAAGCCACGTTGTTAATCAAGCACGAAGCCAATATTTGCTGAAAGTCAATATAGAACAGGCATAAGTTTCCGTTAACGCAGACTTACTACTGGTAACGCAATAAAACAAGATGCTGGATCATCGAAAAGCTCCCTGACTTTGCAATGAGTGTCAATGCCAATGGGACATTTACTCATAACGCACCCTTCTAACAGACATAGCTGTGGTACAAACACCTCTGCTCACGGCAAGTGACATATTGATTGACCAGGACAAAGGAAGGTCACTCGAGCTATGACTATAACAAACAGCCATTGAGTTCATTTGGGTTGATAATCACCTATCGACAATCGTCCTACAGGTGATTCGAATAACTTCCTCGTGAACTCGTCATTGAGAAACAGTCACTTTGAACCCATATATAGGATCTAGTAATTATTTTAAGGGGCTACACAAACAGTTGATACCAATTGTTGGTGGTAATGATTGTAATGCGAATCCAGCGTATCAAACAACGACAAATTATTCACCCTGATAGCAAGTATCGATTATATATTACCGAGTAACAGCAATGAACCAATAACTTCCTCCTGAGACCGCCATATCTTCAGAGGCCTTCCGCGTAAAGCTCTATCTGCTAGGAGCCAATACATTCAACTCCAAACATGCATTCCGTTCTTTCCAGCGCTTGGGAACACACAAATGAAATTTTGGTGGCAATTCCCTGAGCTGTCATGTTTGGCTAATGAAGGATGATACCCATAATATGATGGCTCCCTAACGGTCCGATGAGTATGTATATGAACTGCTCCCCATCGTTGTTCACTGCAGCCTCGTTACGGACTGATATATGTCGTTTGAGGAGCAGAACAAACTTTGTGGTCAACGCTGCCTTTTCTGCCACAGGACCAATTCAGTTTCTGCCGGACAAAGCACGATTTATCACGAGACAACGCATGTGCTGTGTCAGATTTCAAATATCACCATTGCCCGTTATTCGTTCTGGCTACCTCAATTACTACATTAAGGCGCTCCCTGGTGACACGTTCGTCAACATGCGACATTTTGTGAGTGACCTCTCTAATTAATTTGCTTATGCGTCCCTTGTCAGGATGGAAATAAACACAATAAATAGAACCAGAAGTCGAATCAAAGCGAGACGTATAATGCTGGTAGTCTACGCTGCAGATCGTTGCAAGTATCTAAACGACATGCCTATAACACCAGCAAACTGAAGCAAGCCATTACATATAAACACTACAAACACCTAACCTCAGTTCACCTCACTGTCTCACCCATTTGGACAACGCCCACTATACAAGCACTAACATCCCCTATCAACAACCCTGTTTGACTTGTGAAACAACAATCCAGATAAAACAAAGGGGTTAGTATGAGCGATAATACGACATTCGAACTGCATACTCTTTCCCATCCCTGCACTACCCTAAAGAGCCAATAAACCTACCATTGATGAATTGATATGGACAAAAGTGATGGTCGCGACTAGCACACCTAGACGCAGGTGCGAGAGGATCTGAGGGAGTCTAATATCCTCCCATCGCGACGGAGAAAAGAAAGCAAATGATATTCAGCGTTATGGACGAGATTTCCCGCGAGACTCGCCGTGATGTGGATATAGAGGTGGAGGCCGGAATTATGCATGCAGACCACCGTAGGGACAACGAAATATGTGCACAAAAAACAGAGTAATGGCTAGTCACAGCTTCTAAATCAGACAGGACACATGTTATCTTTAATAACACACAACATCGGCTGCAAAGATATACCGAAATGTATTCGCCCAGGCAGCTCGATGAACTGAAGCATCTTAACCTCATCGTTGTCCCTACGGTGGTCTGCATGCATAAATCCGGCCTCCACCTCTATATCCGGATCATCGAAAAGCTCCCTGACTTTGCAGTGAGTGTCAATGCCAATGGGACATTTACTCATAACGCACCCTTCTAACAGACATAGCTGTGGTACAAACACCTCTGCTCACGGCAAGTAACATATTGATTGACCAGGACAAAGGAAGGTCACTCGAGCTATGACTATAACAAACAGTCATTGAGTTCATTTGGGTTGATAATCACCTATCGACAATCGTCCTACAGGTGATTCGAATAACTTCCTCGTGAACTCGTCATTGAGAAACAGTCACTTTGAACCCATATATAGGATCTAGTAATTATTTTAAGGGGCTACACAAACAGTTGATACCAATTGTTGGTGGTAATGATTGTAATGCGAATCCAGCGTATCAAACAAACGACAAATTATTCACCCTGATAGCAAGTATCGAATGTATATTACCGAGTAACAGCAATTAACCAATAACTTCCTCCTGAGACCGCCATATCTTCAGAGGCCTTCCGCGTAAAGCTCTATCTGCTAGGAGCCAATACATTCAACTCCAAACATGCATTCCGTTCTTTCCAGCGTTTGGGAACACACAAATGAAATTTTGGTGGCAATTCCCTGAGCTGTCATGTTTGGCTAATGAAGGATGATACCCATAATATGATGGCTCCCTAACGGTCCGATGAGTATGTATATGAACTGCTCCCCATCGTTGTTCACTGCAGCCTCGTTACGGACTGATATATGTCGTTTGAGGAGCAGAACAAACTTTGTGGTCAACGCTGCCTTTTCTGCCACAGGACCAATTCAGTTTCTGCCGGACAAAGCACGATTTATCACGAGACAACGCATGTGCTGTGTCAGATTTCAAATATCACCATTGCCCGTTATTCGTTCTGGCTACCTCAATTACTACATTAAGGCGCTCCCTGGTGACACGTTCGTCAACATGCGACATTTTGTGAGTGACCTCTCTAATTAATTTGCTTATGCGTCCCTTGTGAGGATGGAAATAAACACAATAAATAGAACCAGAAGTCGAATCAAAGCGAGACGTATAATGCTGGTAGTCTACGCTGCAGATCGTTGCAAGTATCTAAACGACATGCCTATTACACCAGCAAACTGAAGCAAGCCATTACATATAAACACTACAAACACCTAACCTCAGTTCACCTCACTGTCTCACCCATTTGGACAACGCCCACTATACAAGCACTAACATCCCCTATCAACAACCCTGTTTGACTTGTGAAACAACAATCCAGATAAAACAAAGGGGTTAGTATGAGCGATAATACGACATTCGAACTGCATACTCTTTCCCATCCCTGCACTACCCTAAAGAGCCAATAAACCTACCATTGATGAATTGATATGGACAAAAGTGATGGTCGCGACTAGCACACCTAGACGCAGGTGCGAGAGGATCTGAGGGAGTCTAATTTCCTCCCATCGCGACGGAGAAAAGAAAGCAAATGATATTCAGCGTTATGGACGAGATTTCCCGCGAGACTCGCCGTGATGTGGATATAGAGGTGGAGGCCGGATTTATGCATGCAGTCCACCGTAGGGACAACGAAATATGTGGACAAAAAACAGAGTAATGGCTAGTCACAGCTTCTAAATCAGACAGGACACATGTTATCTTTAATAACACACAACATCGGCTGCAAAGATATACCGAAATGTATTCGCCCAGGCAGCTCGATGAATTGAAGCATCTTAACCTCATCACATGTTATCAGAAGTGGTATTATTCATCAGCAATCACTGTTATAAACAAAATTCATATTCAACTGCGTTTGTTTATTTTCAAGCTGATACACTATAACATGAACTCAGCTTAATCAGCATTTAGAATCGTTTTGCTCTTCATTCGACCGCATTCTGCTATAGGTAAGACGAAATATATATATTTTTATATATATAAATATATATATATATGAATATATATATATATATCTCTCTATATATATATATGTATAAATATATATATTTATATATATATATATGTATAAATATATGTATATATATATATGTATAGATATATATATGTATATATGTATAGAGATATACATATTTATAGATATATAGAGATATATATATACATATATATATACATACATGTATATAGACATATATTATATATATATATATATATATAGATCTCTATCTATAGACATAGAGATACAGAGATTTCTCTATATATATATCTATATATATCTCTCTAGATATCTCTATATCTATATATATATATATATATCTATATATATATATATATATATATATATATATATATATATATATATATATATACAAAGCCCTTTCATTATTGCCAGAAACATATCGCGTACATCAAGCCAATTTGTGTTTGTTGCCTTATAAACCCCTGGACCCCATCTTAATATCTTATGTTGTAAAAGCTTTAACTTCTGCGCCTTATTTTGAACCTTGCGTCAATGATTGGATAACCAATTGTTTAATGTCTTTATGAAATGTATGGATGATCACTGGCAATTATATGACCACATACGTCAGCGATAAATTGTACAGACGATGAGTGAATGCAAATGCTCAGTGGAAAACCTAGGTACAATGCAGAAAGTAAAACGTAAAGCTGCCCTTACAATATGATCTACGGTAAATATGGGACTCTGTTACCGTTGGTGAGCTATATATACACAGAGCGTAACAATGGCAAATACAGTCCCTCTCTGCTCCAACAAAACGTCCGCTACATATTTAACCGCCGCAATCAGTCAAAAACAGAAACCATAAGGCCCACAATTTCGAGACACGCCCAATTCTGAAGGTTTCATTCACATGCTATACAAAACGTTCTCACGCCTAGCACTCTATTATTCACATAGCATCACCAATCTCTTAGTAGACATTCAAACATGTTTATGCTAGAAACCAGCAATCACAAATGAATAAAAGATATAGATTGTAAAGTTCAATGCAAAGAAAAGGCGCTATTTGTAACAGCACAAAAGTTTGCGACGGCTTGTGACAGCCATAAAGCTAATTTGCCATATTTTGAGCAAATCTACTCCAAATTTCCCCCTCATGTGCAAGGGCGTCTTGAATATAAGGAGCGAAACTATTGCACGTGGTTTAGAAGCTCAACTAACACCATCCGGCGATCAAAATATCATATATCAGAATTATATTTCGTTGTAATTGGTATGCAATGCATCGCTTTGACGCCTGTGAAAACAAGCACATAAGCACACATTGGGTGAGTTTGTCATTAACTACAATACTATCGACCTCTTCCTGGAGACATAATCCTCTGTTGGCCATACCATGATTCATTGTTTAAGCAAAAGCAGTCAAGTCCAATAGCTTTTTCATTTCCTAAATTGTACAGACTATGGGTATGCAATTTACAATATAAGCTTGGTCATAAATTCAAATGGCTCATATTTGATAACCTTGAATTGGTATGCATAACAAGAGCTGTACTTGATACTCCTAAAACACCTTTAAAGCACACTCTGGACAATGTGTATATTAAAGGGTTAAAATGACTGAGATACAATCGTTATGTGCATATACCTAGTATTTAAAACGTAATCTCTTCACTATTGCGGGGGTAAAGTATATCCGACAGGCTACACACTTCGCAGTTTATGGATTTAGGGAATAAATCATCGGATTTTCTTTAGCAAACAATGATCTGGGGTGCAAATGAGAAGTCGCCTATGGTGTCAAGTCATTAGGGTTTTACAAATCAATCAATTGCCTCATAGGATGCAACAAACTTGTACATGTACCAATCTTTCTGTTTGCGTGCTTGCCTCAAGTGATATGATGTATATCAGTCAGTTCTAGTCACAAATCATATCACAAACACTCAGCACGCGCCTATAGGACATAATGGAATTGCTGAGAGAGTATGCTTTGTTGTTTCATGGTTTTTCATCTTCCATGGGAATTGTAGGTTTGCTTCTAACATATTCAGACATGCACATGAAATATTGTACAGATACGACATCTTCAATTTGGTATACAACCTAGTGGTGTAATATGCACGCAGCAATTCGAAGAAGATTATTTCGCAAGGTTTACTTTTGCTTTCCGGCGCAAGGATGGCTGCTTAAAGGTAGGAAAGGACACATTCTAGACCTCACTTGTATTAGAAATTTATGCTTGGGAAACGATGTCACATTTTCCGTTACATAATTAGCACTGTTCATTACTTTGTGTCGGTTGCAAATGGAACCATTCGATTGTGAAAGAGCTTTACATACTGCTTCAATCAATTAGCAGATGATCAGTGCGAGGGGCTTTATTAGCTTCACGTGGAAGACTTTGGTCTCATCTAGACTTTTCAACAAATGGATCATCATTACCTGAGTTAAGTAAGTTTCCAGCGGGGAGCTTTAAGCAGTTTATGCATTCCTTGCCCCTTCATGCTGCATACAATTGCATTTATCTGTGATCCGCGCCAGCTACTCGTGATACCTCAGTAGTTGCGAGTTTTCTCAACTTTTATCGTCGATAACCCATCAATTATCTGACCTATTCTGTGTAACTACATCTGTTATTTGTCATGCTGGTTATATCTGATAACCTACCTGTTGCCTGTGCTGTCCACAGGTTATGCTTGATGATCCACTTGTTATTGTCATCCCTTATCAATTATCCGAGATGCCCCACCTGTTATCCTTCATTCCACTAGCTGTGTCTAATTACCCCTCCATTCTGCATTGCAAGGCGGGGTAGACAGCGTTTTATCCTTAGGCATAGATGTGTTGCTGTCGAGATTTGTCAATAGAGAGCAAGTATGCCCATACAGTGCACCTCGGGTATCATTCATGTCGCGTGACTAGCGTGGCCATATCCGCAGCTGTGCGAGTATTACAATGCCACTCGCCACTGATAGATACAGTCTTTATAACAGAGGGTAACAGGAAGGTGCGTTTCAAGACTACAGAGCCAGTGGTCTAGCAGTGACGTCCTGGGCATAGCGTGGATTCATCAGACAAAACATTATATTCGCCGAAGCCACATTTGTACACCAACCTAATATATCCGTTATTGAAGGTCGAAAAAATCATACCGGTCATTGGTTAGTTGTGCAGTCATTGGTTAGTTGTGCAGTCAGACGTAGCTGATGTAGGTTAGCATTTGGCCACATATTTTAGCTAATAGGGCTATTACGAAACACGCGCTGGTCTAGGCATAAATAATAGATTTAGATTCTCTGATAAACTACTAATAGCATCTATTTACGGAAAAAGTGATTGTCTTAAAATTGCCACATTGTAAATTACTATACGCAGCTGCTGCCATGTAATGATACGAGCATATATTAGATGTTCAGTAGTGGCATACACATTTATGACATTCTTGTTAGTGGCATCACGCTATTCAATGGTATTCACCCGTGGTTGTCTCATTGTATTTTGGCTCATTTGTGACATTGCAGTTGTTTTCCGTGCGTTGTATATGGCATTCTCAATGCGTAACTGTTACATTAGACATTCGTAATTGACACACACGCGCACTCTACGGTCCCATCGGCTCTCCACTCTGCGCCTCATGCCCAATGTAAATGAACACAGAATATTCTGTGATACTACTTAATTTGTTACAAAGCAAACAATTACAAATGCGTCGCACATGTCATATGTTCAAAACAAATATAGATGCAAGGAGTTTACATGCATTAAGCCATACAATATTTATTGCGCCCATTAAGAATTATTACCAGCACACATCCATTTTGCCACCATTAATTCATATCATCAAATAGCACAGATATCATACACCAAGTGTAAAAGCCTATCGTATTAACAGCGATATAAATAAGTATTATATCTTATTGGTTTGCAAATATGTAGTAACAGGCCCTCGATCTGGCAGCAGCCCCGAGATTGCATAGAAACGAATGTCAGCCGGGATACAACCACTACCACAGCAGGTCTACCCCTGAACAACGATGAACAATGCAATAAACATCGACCTCAGTGCGTCTAGAAGATACACACAGACTTTATTCACATCATGAAATATTATCGGTATACATAACGTACTGCTGGCGCACCAGGTGCTTGATAACAGTACTTTCGAGAAATACATTCCGTAAAGATTGAGACATATTTGAAGACTTTATGTTATTTATTGTCATTATTTAAGCAATTTATAGTTGACATATATTCCTGTAAAAAACCACGAGAGCTATTTGCATTTGTTGAAACTGCATTATATTTACTGATATATCAGTCATAAACCTACTTAGATATATTTATTCTGTTTATCATTGAGCATCAAGCACTCATTGAACGTTCACATGAAAAGTATCAAACTTAATATTTAAGATATTCCGCGACGGATAACAAGTGTGCCATACAAACAAGATACTGTTACAAACAAGGTACTGTTATGATATAGACTTCAGGGTGGGATATTTAGAGCACTGCTTTAGCACCTACTTACATATCAGCGCCTTTGAGCAATCTCGTTTGCCAAGCAACGTATAATTTGTATTGCAGACGAAACTGTCCCTTGGTTCAAGGACACTTGCTAATGCAGTATTTCTGACAACTAAATGTAAACATATGCATGCAAAATAACATTAAGACCAAAACTCAGCCAACCTACGTAAATGTAATCATCTTAAAGGCAAGACTAACCCACAAACCACAAGCCTCTCCCTTAGAACATTTTGCAATCAGCCTGTACCGTTCCAGAAAATAAAACAGATGTATCTTCGAAACAGAAAGACAAGAACAATAATGAGAATACATATGCAATCAAAACTGTCACATGGTGTAGTGAATTACCTTCAAGTTACATCTATATGTCCTTTCCCCAACTGCATAATTTCGACCCGAGCTTGCTGTGGACGCACAAGTTGTGTAGAGGCTGTCCAGGGAAATGCACACCAAGTATGGATACACAATTCAGGATTAATTTCCACATGGCCTATAGAAATCGATTTCGGATGAGCCAATTGTTATCATGGCCAATATGCACAACAAAATATTACTTTCTACTTTTGGGTAAAAATACTTCGTTACTCTATAGGACTGATAATCTACTACCGCATATAATAGGTTTAAGAGAGAACAGCCATGATATAACAGATGGTACATGTTGTAGCCAGAGTCATTTACATTTTGGCTTTGCAGTACAAATCGAGTCATATTTCACACAAACACGGTCCTCCAGCAACGAAAACTTGCAATTGATGAGCTTCGAATGTGCGACATTCAAAAGCAAAGATGTCTGCACTGGAGGGCGGCAATGGTGTGAGCGCACGTGGCTGCAAGCTAACAGGTGGAAGCAATTGCTGCCGCATACATAAGCGCGATTGTATTATTGTATGCAAATAATTCACACACACAAAAATCGACGGTAGGTTCATATAAACGCTGCATCAAGCTGTAAGGAGACTAACGTTCATTTAAGCGGACTCATTAATATTCATTCCCCATCCATGTGAATGGTGTACTGTGGATCAAATGCACCTCGCTCAATATGAATTATTCATGAAGACATGCAGCACAGCATCCATCGTCGCTGATGTAATACACTGCAAATGACTTCCTCGGCACATTTCCTTGAATCATGCACACGGGTAATTGATGGATGGAGCCGACCACAATTGACCTGTTGGGACGAAAAACCTTAGTTACGATAAAATAGCATTCCAAATGGTCTCAGATCCAACAAAAAGCATAGGAATTGTCCAAATAATCGTAGCGATTACTCTTACTTATTACCGGTTCGTCTATTTGTGAAGCAATGTATCGATATCCCCAGATACATGTTCGGTTTTGATGTTGTTGGCAGATGGCTTTATATATTTTGGCAATATTACGTGACCAAAGTTAACCTAAAATGATGGAGATTATGTACATGGGTTACGATGGATGTCA
>CM067357.1:54363208-54405708 GCA_034190875.2 Urechis unicinctus
ATTATATATACTCGAGAGCACATATTCTCATATGCAAAGCTTACTTACCTATGAAAGTGTGAATCCTTACATTCTACACAAGAAGTTAAACTGCTGCTTGAAAATATAGCACACAAGAAAGGGATATTTGGCATTACATTGACTAGATAGTAAAAGAATTGATATTGAGATACCGACGATTTGTAACACTTCTTTTTCGATTGGTATATTTCCATGTGGTAGATATGGCAACAAATATGTACATGATATGAACTGTAGCTGATACCACACCCATATACATTGAGTAGTGTTGCCAAAAAGTTACGTTGTAGACTTTGCTACGATTTCAAAATTGTTAGCTATGAGCTGTGCCAATACTGTGTTAAGTGCAAACGATACTGGATTGATGTTGTCAGTGCAGTTATGCTCATCGAAATCAGTTCATACTCTGTTCATTATGTGCTGCTATTATGGAGGAGCAGTTGATATGCTATGGCTAGAGAGACGTAAAGAGATGGTAAACATGGTATTAACGACGAAATAGCCATTCAATATAATTTAAACACGCTTTGGTAAGCTAGAAGCTTTAGAGAACGAAGATAGACGTCAATAGTGCTTTATACTGCGCAATTTGGTGAATCAATGGCCGTCACAATGAGGCTGTTACTGCAGTTAGAACAAGACCCAGGCAAAGCTCCAGTTAATTTCACACGCGACATGTTTCTTTCAATTTTTATATCATAGGGGCCTAAAAGATGGTGGGTTAAATGGGAAGAAATCGCATCACAGGAAACTGAAGCGAACATAGATATCATGTTGATTTCGCCACAAATTATATGCTGCAAAATACATAGCCATGCTTTCCACAGGTGTACCTTCAGAATGCCGCGTACGGTCGATTTGGATTGGTCGAGATATTTATTCATTAACCTTTTTTGATGCACTATGAACATTGCTATAATTGACATGGGGCATCAACTTAAATGAATGCATACGCGTCGTTGCACAGTTAAGCGTTAGTCAGTGCAGATGCACGAATAAACAGCTTGCAAATATACATGTTGCACTGATGGCATGTCAATTCACACACAAATTGTTAGCAATTGAGTCATGGAGCATCAATGTATATGTAACATGCACGCTAAACAAGCAGCAGATCTAGACGTCCTCTGTACCACGCTTTGTCTTTTCACCAAGGGTCTGCGACTATAACACACTTAAGCAGCATTTGCGTATTCAGAACGCCGCATCAGTGATGTAGCGCTGTCACATGACCTAAGCTCATATAACACTACACACCACAATCCCAGTGCTGACGCCAACGTTACATCAATACAGGTTGTGAACTTAACCACTATCAGCCGCTGGTATTTGCAATGAATAAATGCGCAAAGAGCATGTTCATTTCTAAGGATCAATGTATATACTTTATTCCAATGCATGTCCGTTGTGCTATATTAGATTTAGGACAGTGCAAAAAACATCCAGTATCAGGTACAAATGTGATCATATTTTAACCCATATTTGCAGAACACAAATTTGTACAAAAAAGCGTGCAATCAATTAATCATTCTTCCTATTGCGATATTATAAATCCCTCAGGCATTTAGGTATCACAATGAGAATCAATTAAGCTAAATTGCTTTCCAACTTATGATGGGTAGCCTCATAGGAGTGAACATCATTTACGGTGAACAGAGATGCCCTCTATCGCAAACCATATTGCAAGAAAATATTTCCTGCATTCATCATAAAATACAATACGGTAAACATTTTCACCTACGGAGACCATTTGATTGCTTACAGTGTACTACCAGCCTGTCTGTCAGCTGTAAAGCATTTTCAATATATAACCCCAAGCGAATAAAATGAAATATACCAAAATATGCTCACAATTTGCTGATGCAACACTTGCACGGTGACCCTTGGAACCTCGAAGGTACTGTTGACTGCAACATGGATGCGATTCGCAACGGACATAAGCCTTGAAGTGAAACACATCGTAGACCTTGCACAACTTATAATATTCCATCGATATTGTTTTCCAAATTGAAATAGGACAATGGCGGTTGCGGTTCGTCAAGTGAGACTTCAATACTCTTCTGTGACAGCAACTGATGCTGAGTGGCTAAATTTTTCTTATTGGTTTGGCCGTTTTACTGTCAGACCCTAGAGATGTAGACGTTTTCGTAACCCTGTGGAGAGCATGGAGGTCCTAAACATCTTTTTATTTTGCACTAATTTCTTACAATCTTATCGAAGAACCATGCACACAAACATGGAATAAAGGTCAATGTAGATGTTGCCCCAAATGAACACAAAATTAGTTTGTGCAAGCTGTTGACAATGAATTGGATCTTAACTGCACCTTTTCAGTTGCAGAGACAATAGTGCACCGGATCTAGAAGTATCAAAGGGAAAAGTCAACAAAATAATACGTCGTGAGCTCGAGGAAACAGCTTCTCTGTTATCTGTAATTGGAAAGCTATCCACAGAAAATATATTTTGCATCACCTGGCGCAAATGTACAAAAAGAGTTGCATTGACTGCCTATAACGCCACTGGCCAATCCCATTACAATATTGGACCAAGCGTTAGTTCACACAAGCAAGCATTACACAACACCTTTTACTTACACCTTGTCTAACATTCATTTTATATATCGACCATGTTGCTAACAAATCAGTAATATTGGAAGAAAATGTCATATGATCCCATTACTCAAATTAACAGAGCTGTGTTGGGGTAGCATTGCATTGTACATAGCAGACCAATAATTTTACAATACAATGCTTCACTTGAACGATTTTGAAAATTGTAAATAAACAAAACATTTGCAACGGGCTGTTGCTAAGTTCCAATAATAACAACAAGAACAACCAAAATAGACATTCCTTACAGCGCCGTTACATTTTATTTCTTGGACTTCAAAAACCACAACTAATGCTACAGATACGACTGCTGTAACTAATGAAACTACCTCTTCCATTCCTACTCCTTAAACTACTACTGCCACGGCCACAACTGTTTTACAGCTAATACTGCAATAAGTTCTACCTCTTTCGCTTCAACTATTATCACTACTAATATTACTATCATTACTTCCAATTTTACTTTTACTGTTTCGATAGCTTCTTGTTTTGCAAACAGTGTCATAACTACTTATGGTAATTCTGCTGTTTCTATTTTCTTAATACTACAATACCATTAGCTTTAGCTGCCTTGAGTTTTGAGCGTCATGCAGTGTCTTAATGCATTGTGCCAACAAGTGTCAAGTATTACACCTTAATCCAACACTATACTCCTATACCATAATGCTATACCACGAGTACCACCTGTGACACTGATGCAGATACTTCAATCACAATTGGACCCCATCTCCCCATTTAAGCCACACGCTGACTACAAAACACCCACGGAACACCTTTGTTTCTATTGTTACGATGTTAAAGTGTGGTTGGTTGTGTTTACGCATCTCGTGTTCTTTCCATAAGTGATTAAATAAGTAAGGAACACCAAGACAAATGACGAATGGTGCATGGCCTGACAATGACTGCAGGTTTTGACCGAAAATTAACTTACAAAACATAACCCACATTTGGGAAATGATAGCCCTTTTTATGGTACATGATATAAACATTGGCAACCAATACGCATACAACAAGCAGATCATATTAGTAAAAATTAAATCAGGCATTATCTGGGTTATTTGATATCTTGAGAACCATAAATGTCAGTTAAAGGCAATTGGCGAGTTGATGTGCGCGTTAGTGGTCATGAATATTCCAGCTGAATATGCCAGCCGTAACGATGAAACCACTCGAGGGGATGGGGAGCTTATGCGAACAATGCTGCTGAGTTACGGAAACAGATTGATATATTCTAACAATTGATCAAATTTGCTATCTCTAACTCAATTATCTCCGTCAAATTCTATGTATGGCAGTTTAGTACTCAGTCTGTGTTCCTATCATTGCAACCAGCCAATGGTGTACCACTTTCAGTTGACAAGAGCACTTAAAACACCACTCACAGCAGTATCAATATTGCAGCAATGCTGGTCGTGAACTTTGGCACAGCCAACTGCTGGTATTTATCGACTTTATATTGCCGCGAATATGCTCTTAGACTTTAATTGGAAAAAAGTGTGAGGTATCATAAATGATAGGATTATAAATAAAGCGGCATGTAATTACACGACACTTGCTAACTGCATTTACCTTTACCTTATTGCAAGAATATATATCACGCATTCCTTACATCATACAGCATAATTGATATTTTCTTCATTCTTACCGAACGCTGTAAACTCCAACCAAGCCATTCAACCGATCCGTTTTATGAAAACAGCAATTGTTAATGCGCAGTTTACTACCTGTCTTTATGCCACGAACTATTTTCAATGCAGTACATCGGGTAAACAGGGGAAATATCCATGACAAAGGTATTGCCGTTGCAAACGATGCACACCATATGCAAAGTGACCCATGGCACCTCAGTGGTACGGTTGACTACCCAATAGCCTTCCTGGAAGATTCGTGGATTGCATTAACAAACATATATTATCATGCATTGAAACCAATAGCATATACCACAGATATTGTTCTACGAATTGAACCAATACAAAGGTTGGCGAGGTTTGTAAAGTAGAGACAACAAATTTCTTTCAATGTCCGTTTCCTGACGCAGTCCGATTTTTGCCATATTCATTGAATGACTGTGCAATTCCAGATAACTGGGAAGCGAATATCTCACAAATCAAGCCATTTTAGAACGAATATTCTCGGATTTTCATATGTAAGAAAAAGCATAGTTATCAGCGCTAGCACTACTGCTATTCCTAATACCACTTTCATTATTATTGTCATTATTATTATTATTATTATTATTATTATTATTATTATTATTATAACAACTACTTCTGTGCCTGCTGCTTCTATTTATCTTGCCACATCTACGCATCTTTGCACTGCTTTAACTTCCACTTATTTCTCAAACATTACTATAGATAATGCATTTTCAACTCAAGTTTATTATTGATAATGTTATTTCTATTAATGCTTACTGCAGATAATGCTATTGTTACTTAAGTTTAATATTAACAATACCTCTGATACTAAAGTTGATCAAATTACTACAACTTCGTCAACGACACTTGCTTCTACCACAACGACTGTTGCTTGCTTGTCATTATGGGAGCTTGTACACCGTTGCTTTATATGGATCAGCGGTTGCTGTTGATGCGTGAAAAGGAGACCAGATACACCCAGCATTGCATTCCATGGGGTTCTATTCTAGGCCGCATATGTAAAAGAATCTAAACAACATTGAGACGTACAAATATATGCTAAATCGGGTCATGATTTGGGAAACACTAACGGTAGTGTTATGATCATCCTCATTGGTTTTTGTGAGAAAGCGGAGATGTTGGCGAGTTGTTTGTTTGCTCGTGTGTAGCCAGTGTTTATGTTAACATACGTTTTACAGAGGCCGTGTGACCGTTACACGCCTCAGACGCGAGGTGGTGTGTGAACTGTGTGAAGTGTGTTCTGATACGAGGTACTGGTAAACATTTTGCAATCTCTTACACGCATTTGTAAGTCATCAGTAAACCATACCGGGTGACATCAAAGTGATGGAGTTATATACACCACAATGTATACATTACTTTTCTGGCAACCTGTTTTACTTTTCGTAAGAAGGGAGAGGAAACAAGTGTTTTTGAATATTTAATTCTAAATGACAGGAGTTTCGTTATTATTAATTGCATAACGCTTCCATAAAGCCCCTTGCAGAATACACTAAACAAATTGCAGCTTGATGAATTAGTTAATACTACAGTCATTACGTCATACTTCGTTATTGGTATTTGAGGGAAAGAAACGATTCATCCATTTTTGTGGATGCAAAGAATCAATCTCAAATGTTACTTTGGCAATAAATCCGCAAGGAAAGGGAATAATTAGCAGGTAATTGGATACGCTGCATTAAGAATGACCTACGTATATGGTTCTCAGGGGTATTATCCAATGTAAAAAACACAATTATACCATTGTTGCCAACTTGCATTCGGAAATTACCAATGAGATACCTGTTCGTCCTCCAAAAATGTCGACAAGAAATGTATGACTATTATATCTTAAAATAAATGCGTTCCTTTGATGTTATTTACATCAATCAGCGTGGTGTCACCGGTTTCTGGCACAGTGATTTGTAAATGAAGATTAACATTTCATATTTATAGTCTCATCTCATCACACTGCAGAATATCTAAGTGGACCCTAGTACCGGATAGTTAACGTAATTGAAGCTACTCTATTCATCCTCGTCTATGCGAATCTATCATCTGTGCTTTGTATTCCCCCATACATGATTTGTTATCTTAAGCGGCTTAATTCAACCTTCTGCACGAATTAAAAAAGTGCGTTAGCATATGTGATCCATGCAGAACGCTTTCAATATTTCGAGAGACATATTGCGAACATCAAGCCAATTTGTATTTGTTGCCTTGTAGACGTGCAGACCCCCTTTCAGTATAATATGTTGTTAAAGCATTAACTCCGAATCTTTGAATTGTATGGATGATTACAGGTAATTTTATGACCAAATCCGTCAGTAATAAATTGCAAAGATGGTGGACGTGTTTATGACCTACGGTGAATAACCGAGGTTCAGGTTATTATGGGACGCTGCATCGTTAGTGATATTCATGGATGAGCAGTCGATACATAGAGCATTACAATGGCAAATGCAGTCCCTCCCTGCTTCTACAAAACGTCCGTTACATGTTTGTCGTTCCGATCAGTCAAAACAGTAGCGCGCCCGACTCTGGGGGTTTTCTTGGCTTTCACATGCCTGGCATCTATACACGACGTTGAGGCTGACGTGAGTGTATTTAGATTATAGCTTGTAAAACGCTATTATGAGATATTTTCTGAGGAGAAAGCTGCTTTGATTTCCTGTTCCCAAAAAAGTCCATAATCCGTGTTATTATATTTTATCGTCATTTTATATTTCTGCTAAGAACTAGAGATGTACGCATGATAAAAATGCATAGCTCAAATGCAAAGAGCCGCTATTTAACACAAACAAGCTGTCGATGGCTTGTGACAGCGTTGAAGCTAGTTAGCCATGTTTGGAAAACATCTACTCCATATTTCCATTTCCCGTACAAGGGCGTCTTGAGCATAAACAGTGAATCTATGGCACGTGTTTTAGAATTATGTATTTTTGTAACGAACTTTCAACGTGTAAATTTGAAAAATCGCATGAAAAACAGCAAAGAGTCTTATTACATACCTCTGAATAAGCACCAGCCAAACAATGTGCGCAGTGGGTGAATGATGAATGCGGCTAGATTAGGGTAGAAGAAAGGGCCTCTTCCTGGACATCACACAACCCTCTTTTAGCCGTTACATTGCTCATTGTTTGAGCAAAGAAATCATGAATTAACATTCCACCAATGCACTTACTGGCTTTGCCAGTATAATCGTAACAAGTCGAACAAAAATTTACATTGCTTATATTTGATTGCCTTGAATTGGTATGTCTAACAACTGCTGTGCATAATACTTCTTAAACGGCTTTACTGAGGGACATCAATGGGTTTAAATGTTCGGGATACAAGCGATATGTGCACATACAAAGTGTTTAAAACTCTCTATAATATTGAGTGGGGACGGTACATCAAACAGGCTACACACGTTGCAGCATTTAGATACAGGAAGTAAATCATGATGCAGGAAATAAATCATCATAATATGTGGTGCAAATGAGTCTCCTATAGAGTACATGCACGTGTACGACTTTTCAGTTTGCGTGCTTGCCGCTGGTGATATAATGTACATCTGTAGCCTCTAGTCATATTGCATAAGACAAACACTCGATAGGCGCCAACAGGACTAAGTGGAACTTCTTAGCCATTTTATAGTCTTTATCTTCCATGGGAATGACTGGCTAGCTTCTAACATATTGAGACATGCACTTAAAATGTTTTATAGGTTTGACATCTACATTTTGGTATACAATCTAGTGGTGCAATATGCACGGCGGATATCGCAACATTAACAACTTACGAAGATTGTTACAAAAGTGTTCTAGAACAAGGGTGGCTGTTTCACGGTAAGAGAGGACCCTTCCTGGACCTCAATCTAATAAATAATTTTTGCTTATAAAAAAGTCACATTTGCCATAACAAAATTCGCAGAAAATCACTAGTTAATTGTAACGAATACATATATATATATGTATATATATATATATATATATATATATATATATATTTATATATATATATATATATATATGTATATATATATATATGTATATGTATATATATATATATATATATATATATATATATATATATACAGATATATAGATATCTATATATATACATATATATATGTACATATATATATGCACATATATATATATATATATCGATATAAATATATAAACATATTTCTATATATATATATGTTTATATATATATGTAATTATATATATATGTAAATATATTTATATCTCTCTATATATAGATAGATATTATATAAATATATTTATATATAAATAAAATATATATATATATATGTGCTCATATATATGTATATATATATATATATATATCTATACATAAATAGATATATATGGATATATATATTTACTACATACAATTGAATTTGTTTGCTAACCAGTGTCTTGGGAACATCAAGTTTTGTTAATCATTTGTGATCCATCAATTGTCCGAGATACCCCACCTGTTATCAATCATTCTACTTAATTTGTCCATTTAATCATTAATTATCCCGTCATTCTGCGATAAAAGGCGGGGAAAATTGCTATTTATCCTTGGACACAGATGTTTTGCAAGGGCAAATATTGTGGTTAAATATCCATTTTAAAACTCCTGGATAACATTAGCACACCGCATGACGTACTTGCCCTACTCTATAATATACGTCCTGTTTATCATTGAACATAACGCATTCGTTCACTATTCATATAAAAAGTATCATAAACTAAATAACCAAGATAGTAAGCGTAGAATAACACGTGTACCATACCAATTAAGTACTGTTATAGACTAGAGATGAAATTTATATCAGGCTGGGAATATTTAAAGTCCTGCTTCATTACCTACCGATATATCAGTGCATTTGCGCAATATCGTTTGCCATACAACTGTTTATAAGCTTATGTAAGTATTACAAGACGACAATAAATTTGCTAACACTTGCTCATGTATGGCTGACAACTAAATATAACCACATGCAGGCAAAATACCATTAAAGCCAAAACTCAACCACGTAAATGCAATCATCTTAATGGCAAGCTTAATACACAAACTACAAGCCCCTCACTTAGAACAATTTGCCATCAACCTGTACCGTTCGAGCAAAATCTCTTCTCCAACGGTATCGATGGAGACAGCAAGACAAAACCATTACGAGCAGCTTATGATGTCATTTTCGTACACATACAAACAGAGCTGTGAACGGGTGTAGTGAGTTATCTACAGTTTATACTAATAAGTGTCCAACGCGATATCCCTTCCGCCAACTAATGAATATCGATAGCTGTGTAGAGGCTGTCCAGGTAAATGCACAGAGTGTATGGATATACATTCCGGATTAATTTCAACATGACGTATAGAAATCGATTTTGGCTGGGCAAATTGTTATCATGGTTGATATACACAATAGAAAATTACTTTCCACTTATGGGTACAAATATTACGTTACGCTATAGGACTGTTCATACGCTACTACAGCATGTAATAGGTAAAAGAGAGAGCAGCCATGCTATAAAATTTTGGCCTTTGCAGTACAATTCGTGTCACATTTCACACAAGCGCAGTAACGGGTTTAACTCTTTGTATAAGCACATATCGCTTGTATCTCAGTCATTAAAACTCTGTAGCGTCACACATTGTCTTGGAGGTGGTATAGACCTATTTTCATGACGCCCTTGCATAGAACTTTGCATTCCTATCAGCGCGTTCGAAATTTGATGTAAAAACATTTTTAAGCAGTAACAAACCAATATAAAATACATATTTGATGGCTGGTTCTTAGCATACAAATTTAATGGTGGTTAAATTCATTAAACCAATTATTTATTTTATTGTGAGAACAAAATGAAGGCAGCTCTTTCCTTAGCAAATACCCAGTCTAATCATATAATTTTGTCTTGCAAGCTGTAATAGATGAATGCGTCAGCGTCAACGTCGTGTATATCTGCTAGGCAATTCGATGCGAATAATAGAGAGTAATGTGCAGATGCATTTTGTACAGCATGTGAAAGCTGGGAACTCTTTCAGAATTGGGTGCGCCCGCAAGTTGTGGACCTGTTATGGGTTCTGTTTTGACTAATTGCTACCGACAAGCATGTAACGGATGTTTTGTGGAAGTAGGGAGAGACTTGCTTTATATTATGCTTTCTGCATTAGTTTAGGATTTCCACTGATCATCTACAATCTTCCTTCACCTGTGCACTTTTTCATCTAAACAATTGTAAGACACTAATTGTTACTCTTTCATTGCGCAAGGTTCAAATCAAGCAGTCGAAATTCAAGTTTAAGCTTAAACAACATATTATATTAACATGTTACAGATGAAGCATTGTTTGTAGCGACCAACAGATGGGTACTTTTACTGTTCATTGGTTTTTCAAATGAAACAATAAAATAGATGATTCTAGCTGATCATCTTCTACTGGTTGGCAAAACTACTTAATGTTGCTTTGGCATTGAAAGGAATAACGCAATATCCAAAAGGGGGCAATATTGTAATAACGTATATTCCCATCTATATATGTTTTATTCACTGGATGATTTCCACCAACCAAGAACGTTTCCGTTCAGGTAGCGGTCGTTGGAATAGCATTACGATTCATAAAAATGTTAGCACGTTATTCAAATACTTGCGTTTACTCACCTGTAATCATGGCACTGGCTCATTTGCTCGTAATTCAGAATAGCATGTGCCCTCTGCCTAATTTGACTGAAGATAACATGTGACTTGTCTGAGGGTCTGTGAACAGAAGCTATCACTAGCTATTTCACAGCTCCTGATTTAGTCCACAGATCTCGTTGCCCCAAACCTCCTTAGCAGCAGACATTAATGAGGCTTCAACCTCCATATCAACATCACGGTGGGTCTCGTGGAAAATCGCGCCCTGATGCTGAATATCATTTGCTCTCTGTAATCAATTGACACATAGATATTAAACTCCTTCAGATACCTCCCATGGAGCTATTCGCATCGGTCGCTTTAGTCCATAAAAGATCATCAATGGTAGGTTAATAGGTTCTTTGGTATGGAGCAGAAGGACAGGTGGTTCGAATGTTGTATGATCTGGATGGAAGTAACACAAATTTGATACGGCAGTTGATAGTGGGTTCCAGTGCATATATAACGGGCGTTACCAAATGGGATGCAAAAGTAAGATGTATGGATGTGGGATGTTATGGGTTTCTGCTGCTGTGGTAAGCTGGCGTGGGAGGTATGTGGTATAAATAGTTGCGCAGCTCTGTGGTGAAGTAATAAGGTTAGAACCTTAAGGATATAGCTATTACTGACATAAATGTAAACAACGACAGCAGCACAAGTGTTTGATCGGCTGCATTTGTGCTGTTAAGTTACACAGCCCAGCCTTTCGGTCCTCAGAAGCCTGGGATTGGTACCTGAACATATATGAAAATTGTCATGGAGGCTGTTTCTCTGGATACAAATTTGACATGCCATCCATATCAGACCATTTTGTCTCGATACAAACATTTTACAGGCTTTAAGACAAAAATGTTCTACAAACCTAGCTGCTGATATATAATATATATATATATATATATATATATATATATATATATATATATATATATATATATATATATATATATATATATATATATTATATATATATATATATATTATATATATACGTTGATATATATATATATATTTATATATATATATATCAATATATATATATTTATATATATCTAAATCTATATATATATGCATATTTGTATATATATGTATATATATATATTTATGTATACATATGAAGTATATATATATATGAATATATATATTTATCAATAAATACATATATATCTATACATTACGTATTGATTATCACTTATTTATTGTCATAAACATATTGTTGTCCGGCGAATAAATAAATTACAAAATTAAGGTGCCTCCAGCCGAATATTGTCGAAATATACGATTGGGGAAACCGAACAATTAACGTTATATGCCTAACATTTTCCTACACATGAATAAACAGTGGTACAATATAGTGGATCATATCTGCCTGTTTATTGTATCTACGTCTAACTTCAGTTAGATGCAGGTAATCGAGCCTTTAAGCAAGGTCTGCCCCTAACGTTTTTATTGTTAGTTGGACCATAACAACATCGCAATTTGTTGTGGCCTATCTGCCTGTTCTATTGTATTTACGTCTAACTTCAGTTAGATGCAGGTAATCGAGCCTTTAAGCAGGGTCTGCCCCTAACGTTTTTATTATTAGTTGGACCATAACAACATCGCAGTTTGTTGTGACCTACATAAGCGTTCTATGGTTTAGACCATTAATAAATTTGTCACCCAACACACTACATTTATGTGCGGCATTAAGCGTCGGTATTAAATTTAAAATTGCAATGAAGAAGCTTTTCTTTTGATCGCTTGGACTGCAAATTTGGAAATTCCTTAATGCAACGTAGTGTTTTTAAATAGTCAAAAATTAACCAACATTACTACGGTGTGTAGTACCTATTATTATTATTTATTTTACAACTAATGCCTGCTTGACTCCACTGTTCGGTTTTGTGCTGGTTTACGATTATAATGAAGCAGTTCAATATCCATATGTATCCAGTCAAGCATTGCATTTAGATGATAAGCCTGTTTGACCCATAAAAAGTCATTACACCTAGGTCAATAGAGCTATTCCTATATGGTTTCAGTACACCTAGGTATAGAGCTATTCCTATATTCAACGTGGTTGATAGCACGAGGCATAAGGTGTAACGAGTATACAAGAACATAAAATGCGCGGTTGATTATGTCTCTCTATGGTTAGATGATCTATCCCTGCAACCGAGAACGTGTGAAATAGCCTTTTGCTGTCTTCTGTGTTATGGAAATGCCTTAGGCTGAGAGAAAACAGGCATTCGATACGCATGGCGTAAATTCGACTACTTTAGCCAACACATGCTGTCTCTGAGTTTCAATTCATCTTGACTTAACTACCCTCGCCAGGGTAGTATATATAGATGAGAGAAGTATGCATACGCAGATATATATGCGTGTGAGTATATGTATATACACATGCTGTATCTATATTATATATATATATATATATATTATATATATATATATATACTATATATCGCCAGGGTAGTATATATATATAAATATATATATATCTAAGTATGCATACGTATAGTTATATATGCGTGTATATATATGTATATACATATATATATATATATATATATATATATATAGGATATATATATATATATATATATATATATATATATATATATATATATATATATATATATATATATATATATATATATATATATATATATATATATATATATATATATATATATATATATATATATATATATATATATAATTGTGCAACCGACGGAATCTCAATATACGGAATCTCAATAGTTTTTAATGTGATACTACAGAAACAAAGTACGGTGATCTCGAATGGTAATGTCATGGTTTAACAGGAGCTTACTAAATATTAACGCCTGCTGGTTACCAACATCGAAGTGATACGGTAGAAGTACGGTCGTTATTATAGGAAGTTTGGGACTGTCGAGTCTGTCACCAAGACTGGACATTCGATATGTTATCAAACAATATATATGCAATGACCTTACGCAATGTATTATGCTTTTAAAGTACCACAGCGCGTACATCGACAATATGACTAAAGTGTGTGTCACCTAGGCTTACAATTGATGCGATAAACGAAGGTGTTTTCTAAAATGGCGATAATTTGTCAACTGGGCTTATCATTCATGGTATAAAAGGAGGTGTTTTATTAAACGCTGTTTATAGAGCAATCAGTGATACCCATACCAGCTGCATAGTGCATCGTGACCATATAGCATCATATATTACGCTGTTTATAGAGCAATCAGTGATACCTATACCAGCTGCATAGTGCATCGTGACCATACAATACACTTGTAGCATATTATACCTTCGCCGAGTGTTATTGATTCTTCCTCACTCCTTGTCCCCGTAATCGGTAACAACATAAAGACAGTGCGAAGTTGTCGAAAGACGCGTCACTGTCTGTACAGCACACGTACAATGATCTCATTGACAAATGACACCCATTATGCGTTGTCCCTATTTTAAGCGCGTTGTCTCCTTCGCTGCATTGTTTCCATGTATTGTCAACCTTCCCGGATGATGTGAATTAGTCCCCGTAATGTGAACATCCCACCATCACATTACTGTCCACCTTATTGCCAAAAGAAGTCGATACAAGATGCCAAATATCCGTTATGTGTTTCCTCGACCTTGCCCAAAGGCCTCACCCATCTCTTGCATCCTTATACAATCCGCCACTCTGACAATATACTAGATATGATTCGCTGATTGAGCAGTGTCTATAGTTGTTCGGAGCTATGTTACATATACGCAGATCCCGTTACCCTCGTATTGTAAGTAGTATGCAGGTCTATCGTCTTGGCTGTCTTTCTGGGGATGCTATCTAGGCGTGGTCTTCATATAAGCACCAATAGGGTTTGTTGAGCTCAAAATAAGAATCTAATGGATTCGTTTGTGTGTGGATATTTATGCGCATATCCTTGTGTTAAACAGGTGATGGTTTGGGATAGTTATAAATTGTGTGATAAATGTATATCAGAAGTGTGCACTTTGAAATCTAAAGCACATTCCCATAAAAAAAATATATCACTTAATTGAATTTTACTCCTGTGGCTGAATTACTGAAAATCAGGTCGCGAGTTCGATCCTACAAGATGGTGCCGTCTTGGGATTATGAAGACATCACGCCCAAAAATACATCGTAATTACACAGTTGTTTTCATTCCTCAAAGTGCCGATTAGTGTAAAACAATTCGAATTAAGCCAGGTTGTCGATTCATTGTTCTCCATTGCACATACAACATATTTATAAACATTATTTCTGTTCTGTTTATGCCTCAGCTAAATTGTTTATTCTAGACTTTTGTTTATGCATAGGGTATGCATTGGTTCAGAACCCAGTATGCCAGTAATAATGATGATTGACTGGTCTAATTGGGGACGCATTGGATCGAAGCAGACGTTTTGACAACGGGTATGGAATATAATTAGTGTTATTTTAGGCTGATTGTGATCTTGGAGAAGATCAATGATTGGGTAGATTGCCAGTTATGTCCATGATATAATTATTGTAAGTGGAAACGTCGTTATTATCGCGCGCGCGTGTGTGTGTGTGTGTGTGTGTGTGTGTGTGTGTGTGTGTGTGTGTGTGTGTGTGTGTGTGTGTGTGTGTGTGTGTGTGTGTGTGTGTGTGTGTGTGTGTGAGTGGGTGTGTGTGTGTGTGTTTTTGCTGGCTGTGCATTTGTGCACACACGGTTGTTGATGAAAGACCACTTTGAATTGTTGCATGTGATGTTTGATGCTTAATGTTATCATTCAGTTACAGACATGACCACATCTATCGCGCGTCACTGGCTTCTATCGTAACCCATGTACATAATCTCCGTCATCTTAGGTTAACTTCGGTCGCGGGATAATACCAAAATATATAAAGCCATCTGCCCAGCAACATCAAAGAACCGAACATGTACTTGGGAATATCGATACATTACGAATATTAGGACAACTCCTATGCTTTTTTTGGATCTGAGACCATTTGGAATGCTACATCATCGTAACTAAGGTTTTTCGTCCCAATAGGTCAACTATGGGCGGCTCCATCCACCAGTTACCCGTCTGCATGATTCAAGGAAATGTGCCGAGGAAGTCATTTGCAGTGTATTACATCAGCGACGATGGATGCTGTGCTGTAAGTCTTCATGAATAATTCATATTGAGCGAGGTGCATTTGATCCAGAGTACACCATTCACATGGATAGGGAATGAATATTAATGAGTCCGCTTAAATGAACGTTAGTCTCCTTACAGCTTGATGCAGCGTTTATTGAGCAAATATGAACCTACCGTCGATTTTTGTGTGTGTGAATTATTTGCATGCCATAATACAATCATGCTTATGTATGCGGCTGCAATTGGTTCCACCTGTTAGCTTGCAGCCACGTGCGCTCACACCATTGCCGCCCTCCAGTGTCGACATCTTTGCTTTTGAATGACGCACATCCGAAGCTCATCAATTGCAAGTTTTCGTTGCTGGAGGACCGTGTTTGTGTGAAATATGACTCGATTTGTACTGCAAAGCCGAAATGTAAATAACTCTGGCTACAACATGTACCATCTATTATAGCATGGCTGTTCTCTCTTAAACCTATTATATGCGGTAGTAGATTATCAGTCCTATAGAGTAACGAAGTATTTTTACCCAAAAGTAGAAAGTAATATTTTGTTGTGCATATTGGCCATGATAACAATTGGCTCATCCGAAATCGATTTCTATGTGTCATGTGGAAATTAATCCTGAATTGTGCATCCATACTTGATGTGTCTCTACACAACTTGTGCGTCCACAGCAAGCTCGTGTCGAAATTATGTAGTTGGGGGAAGGACATTTATAGATGTAACTTGAAGGTAATTCACTACACCATGTGACAGTTTTGTTTGCATATGTATTCTCATTATTGTTGTTGTCTTTCTGTCTCGAAGATACATCTGTTTTATTTTCTGGAACGGTGAAGGCTGATCGAAAAATGTTCTAAGGGAGAGGCCTTGTGGTTTGTGGGTTAGTCTTGCCATTAAGATGATTACATTTACGTAGGTTTGGTCTTAATGTTATTTTGCATGCATATGTTTACATTTAGTTGTCAGATATACTCCATTAGCAAGTGTCCTTGAACCAAGGGACAGTTTCGTCTGCAATACAAATGATACGTTGCTTGGCAAACGAGATTGCTCAAAGGCGCTGATATGTAAGTGGGTGCTAAAGCAGTGCTCTAAATATCCCACCCTGAATTCTATATCATAACAGCACCTTTGTTTGTAACAGTATCTTGTTTGTATGGCACACTTGTTATCCGTCGCGGAATATCTTAAATATTAAGTGTTTGATACTTTTCATGTGAACGTTCAATGAGTGCTTGATGCTCAATGATAAACAGGATAAATATATCTAAGTAGGTTTATGACTGATATATCAGTAAGAATGATGCAGTTTCAACAAATGCAAGTAGCTCTCGTGGTTTTTTACAGGAATATATGTCAACTATAAATCGCTCGAATAATGACAATAAATAACATAAAGTCTTCAAATATGACTCGGAATATATTTCTCGAAAGTACTGTTATCAAGCACCTGGTGCGCGAGCAGTACGTTATGTATACCGATAATATTTAATGATGTGGATAAAGTCTGTGTGTATCTTCTAGACGCACTGAGGTCGATGTTTATTGCATTGTTCATCGTTGTTCAGGGGTAGACATGCAGTGGTAGTGGTTATATCCCGGCTGACATTCGTTTCTCTCGGGGCTGCCAGATCGAGGGCCTGTTACTACATATTTGCAAACCAATAAGATATAATACTTATTTATATCGCTGTTAATACGATAGGCTTTGGAGCTTGGTGTAGGATATCTGTGCTATTTGATGATATGAATTAATGGTGGCAAAATGGATGTGTGCTGGTAATAATCCTTAATGGGCGCAATAAATATTGTATGGCTTAATGCATGTAAACTCCATGCATCTATATTTGTTTTGAACATATGAGATGTGCGATGCAATTGCAATTGTTTGCTTTGTAACAAATCAAATAGTTTCATAGAATATTCTATGTTAAGTTACATTGGGCATGAAGCGCAGAGTGGATATCCGATTGAACCGTAGAGTGCGTGTGTGTGTCAATTACGAATGTCTAATGTAACAGTTACGCATTGAGAATGCCAAATACAACGCACTGAAAACAACTGCAATGTCACAAATGAGCCAAAATACAATGAGAAAACCACGGGTGGAAATACCATTGAAAAGCGTGATGCCACTAACAAGAATGTCATAAATGAGTATGCCACTACTGAACATCTAATATATGCTCGTATCATTACTTGGCAGCATCTGCCGGTAGTAATTTACAATGTGGCAATTTTAAGACAGTCACTTTTTCCGTAAATAGATGCTTTAAGAGAATCTAAATCTATTATTTATGCCTAGACCAGCGCGTGTTTCGTAATAGCCCTATTAGCTAAAATATGTGGCTAAATGCTAACCTACATCAGCTACGTCTGACTGCACAACTAACCAATGACTGCACAACTAACCAATGACCGGTATGATTTTTTCGACCTTCAATAACGGATATATTAGGTTGGTGAACAAATGTGGCTTCGGCGAATATAATGTTTTGTCTGATGAATCCACGCTATGCCCAGGACGGATGACGTCACTGCCAGACCACTGGCTCTGTAGTCTTGAAACGCACCTTCCTGTTACCCTCTGTTATAAAGACTGTATCTATCAGTGGAGAGTGGCATTGTAATACTCGCACAGCTGCGGATATGGCCACGCTAGTCACGCGACATGAATGATACCCGCGGTGCACTGTATGGGCATACTTGCTCTCTAATGACAAATCTCGACAGCAACACATCTATACCTAAGAATAAAACGCTGTCTACCCCGCCTTGCAATGCAGAATGGCGGGGTAATTAGACACAGCTAGTGGAATGAAGGATAACAGGTGGGGCATCTCGGATAATTGATAAGGGATGACAATAACAATCGGATCATCAAGCATAACCTGTGGACAGCACAGGCAACAGGTAGGTTATCATATATAACCAACATGACAAGTAACAGATAGAGTAACACAGAACACTTCAGATAATTGATGGGTTATCGACGATAAAATTTGGGAAAATTTGCAACAACTAAGGTATCACGAGTAGCTGGCGCGGATCACAGATAAATGTAATTGTATGCAGCATGAAAGGGGCGAGGAATGCATAAGCTGATTAAAGCTCCCCGCTGGACGCTTACTTAACTCAGGTAATGATGATCCATTTGTTGAAAAGTCCAGATGAGACCAAAGTCTTCCACGTGAAGCTAATAAAGCCCCTCGCACTAATCAACTGCTAATTGATTGAAGCAGTATGTAAAGCTCTTTCACAATCGAATGGTTCCATTTGCAACCGACACAAATGAACAGTGCTAATTATGTAACGGAAAATGTGACGTCGTTTCCCAAGCATAAATTTCTAATAAAAGTGAGGTCTAGAATGTGTCCTTTCCTACCTTTAAGCAGCCATCCTTGCGCCGGAAAGCAAAAGTGAACCTTGTGAAATAATCTTCATATGGTGGTAATTTTACGAATTGCTGCGTGCATATTACACCACTAGGTTGTATACCAAATTGAATCGTACCTGTACAATATTTCATGTGCATGTCTGAATATGTTAGAAGCAAACCTACAATTCCCATGGAAGATGAAAAACCATGAAACAACAAAGCATACTCTGTCAGCAATTCCATTATGTCCTATAGGCGCTTGTTGAGTGTTTGTGATATGATTTGTGACTAGAACTTACTGATATACATTATATCACTTGAGCAAGCACGCAAACAGAAAGACTAAATGTACACGTTTGTTGCATCCTATGAGGCAATTGATTGATTTGTAAAACCCTAATGACTTGACACCATAGGCGACTTCTCATTTGCACCCCAGATCATTGTTTGCTAAAGAAAATCCGATGATTTATTCCCTAAATCCATAAACTGTGTGTAGCCTGTGTGTAGTGTGTAGCCTGTCGGATGTACTTTACCCCCGCAACAGTGAAGAGATTACGTTTTAAACACTAGGTATATACACATAACGATTGTATCTCATTCATTTTAACCCTTAAATATACACATTGTCCAGAGTGTGCTTTAAAAGTGTTTTAGGAGTAACAAGTACAGCTCTTATTATGCATACCAATTCAAGGTTATCAAATATGAGCCATTTGAATTTATGACCAAGCTTGTATTGTAAATTGCATACCCATAGTCTGCACAATTTAGGAAATGAAAAAGCCATTCGACTTGATTGCTTTTGCTTAAACTATGAATCATGGTATGGCCACAGAGGATTAGTCTTCAGGAAGAGGTCGATAGTATTGTAGTTAATGACAAACTCACCCAATGTGTGCTTATGTGCTTATTTTCACAGGCGTCAAAGCGATGCATTGCAAACCAATCAATGTTAAAAGGTAATTACAACGAAATATAATTCTGATATATGATATTTTGATCGCTGGATGGTGCTAGTTGCGCTTCTAAACCACGTGCAATAGTTTCGCTCCTTATATTCAAAAAGCCCTTGCACATGAGGGGGAAATTTGGAGTAGATTTGCTCCAAATATGGCAAATTAGCTTCATGGATGTCACAAGCCTTCGCCAAACTTTTGTGCTGTTACAAATAGCGCCTCTTCTTTGCATAGAACTTTACAATCTATATCTTTTATTCATTTGTGATTGCTGGTTTTTAGCATAACATGTTTGAATGTCTGCTAAGAGATTGGTGATGCTATGTGAATAATAGAGTGCTAGGCGCGAGAACGTTTTGTATAGCATGTGAATGAAACCTTCAGAATTGGGCGTGTCTCGAAATTGTGGGCCTGTTATGGTTTCTGTTTTTGACTGATTGCGGCGGTTAGATACGTAGCGGACGTTTTGTGGGAGCAGAGAGGGACTATATTTGCCATTGTTACGCTCCGTGTATACATTGCTCACCAACGGTATCAGAGTCTCATATTTACCGTAGATCATATTGTAAGGGCAGCTTTACGTTTTTCTGCATTGTATCTAGGATTTCCACTGAGCATTTGCATTCACTCATCGTCTGTACAATTTATCGCTGACGTATGTGGTCATATAATTGCCTGTGATCATCCATACATTTCATAGAGACGATACACAATTGGTTATCCAATCATTGACGCAAGGTTCCAAATAAGGCGCAGAAGTTAAAGCTTTAACAACACAAGATATTGAGATGGGGTCCAGGGGTTTATAAGGCAACAAACATATCACGGATGCAAAACATTATACATCTGCCTTGTACAGCTTTCAGTTAATATCTTCATTCAAAACTTATTTTAGAAGATTATAAAAATCCTAGGCCAAAATGGTTGTACCAAAATAGTCATGATAGTTTTGTCATGCAAAAAACCAACCATTTTGGAACTTTTTTATAAAACCAACCATTTTGGCCTTTTTATATAACCAACCATTTTGACCATTTTACATATCTACCCATATTGGCGATTAGAATAAACAAATGAACCGACCAGCCCTTTTTGCCTTCCGATATTACCAACATTTATTATCCCAACCAACCTACTACTGACAGACCATCGTTTATACAACCTTGGGTTACAAAGCTTAGAAGGTCAATGAAACCATAAACGACTTAAATTTAATTCCTACAAACAAGCTTACACAAAGTATTGCGCGTTTTTAGGTCTTTCGGGAACCGAAAGACACTTTTTTCGATTTCTCATTGTTTAAACATAATTCGAACTGTACATTCACAATATTCAACGAGCCATGAAGAAAAAAGTGAAGTTAAATTATCGGCGCGATTCCACGAAATGCTGACGCAATGTCTTGCTCCGAAAAGTTCCGAACCTTGCCGAGCGGCATGTGTACCGGTCGAACGGAGAAAATATGCATTAAAGTCACCTATTTTAAGGAATGGAGTTCTTCAACGTACCCGTTATTAATTTGGATACACATTTATACTTAGGTACTGCGAGTTTTAACAAGAATTAGTGATACCTAACAGTCAAAAATGCACGTAGGTCATATATTTTAACGTATTTATATTCTGATTCATGGATAATTAAACTGCCATCATTGAAGTAATTGCTGTAACTATTATACATATCGATTGTTCTGGGCAGATTAATGTTATTTAACCACTCTGAACACTGTAATCTGTCTGTCAACGATGTCGGACAACATCCCTCGTCCCTTGAATCGGGAGAGTCCAAACAGCTGTCACTATCTATCTCCGTGCGACATGGCGACAGTCTTGCCGCACATGGCCAAAGTTGCAAAGTCCGCTTAAATTTGGTGCAACAAAACAACAAGGTGATAATCTTAAATCAGTTCCAATTAAATGAAAGAAGAAGTGTTTATATATAGTAAATGAAAGGCGAATAAGATATGGTAATTTGAGAGAAAATAACTTTCGACTGAAGCTATTTGGGTGTTTCCCAAATCGGTCGCGTTGACAGGCTTCTGTGAAGTTCTGATCAGCTAGCTAGCTATACACTGAATGACACGGAGCAGTGGAGGCAGCATCACATAGCGTTATGAACCCATTCCTCGCTCTTATATTATATGGTTCAATAATTTATTTTCGTATTGTTAAATATTAACTGCAATAATGCAAACCAGCCGAGAAGTTTAGGCAACAGGACACAAAGTATGTGCATGTCATATAATGATGTGTCCAATTGCATATGTTCATGCATCTATTCACAATTTGCTTCATCAAGTGTCAAACTGACCTCCAATTGATTAATTGTGCATTCTTTATTACATGTTTTATCTGTTCATGAAAGAGCATCATTGTCTTGCCTTACATTATATTTATTTTGAGAATTAAACTGAATCCCATCTTTTAGTGTGAACGATATAAATCCCCTCAGGACACCATGATTAAAACATGGATTAAACAATCTTTAAGTTTTAAATATATCACCTTTATTCAGTTTGCCACATAATAACATGTAGTTACAAAATGAAAAAAAACAGCAGCATCTGCAGGCAATGTGCTGAAGGATTTCTTAAGGTCAGGAGTAGGCAGAGGATGAATTTAATTTGTTGATGATTGAACTTTGATTGCTGTTCACTTGCCTATCTAGGGTCACTTAAATTCTACAAAAAATGTATCCACAATAAAGGTTGATTCAGCTGAATAAATTGACTTAATGGACTGAATGTATTGACCTCATAAGGGTTAACAATATAAGGAAATCAATTATCAGGATATCATTATCAAGCAAAGCATATCTACAGATAAATTTGAACATGATCAACAGGAACTTTGACAACAGCGTCTTATGTTGCACTATCAGTAATAAACTTTCAATAGGGCCAGTCTTGGTGGGTTTCCATTAGGACACAATTAGTGAATCCATACAACAGCTTGTCCATATGATTCAGCTAAAGATGATTCTCCTGCTGTGCCCCAGCTATAGTTGCACATTCTGTTACACACACAAAGTTAACTTGTCAAACTGCCAATCAGTCTTATATCATAAGAACTAAAGGAAGTCTATGTAAAACATTACACAACATTAATTCTTACCAACCTGATAAGGTTGAATATCAATACAACATGTCACATGAATAAATCTCTTGTAATTAAGTAAAGGAAGTAAAAACTAATCCCTCTCGTGTGGCAGAAACTGAATCTACATTTGAATATAAACTAATGGAATATTGGTAAAACACATTGTAAGCCTGATATTATCAATATGCACTGCAATTATATAAACAAAATAACAAACCGCCCACCCATCAATAATTAATGTTACCTTCATTCATTGACCACTGATGGCAACTTTAACATTCTCTTTCTGGGTATCCAGATAACAGGCATTGACTAGTGACCACCAGGAAGGTTGCTATGGAGGTTAGCATTGATAAATATACTAGAATTCAATGCTTGACTGCTCCCCTGGGTTGGCTATGGTGCACTTCCTTCTGTCACTTAAAAAAATGGTGTCTCATCCACATAAGCCAGCTCTCTTCACCCTTAACCCGAGGTCACATTTACAATTGTACACATCTGAAATTCAGTATATAGTGAATATGAGGACATACATATCTGATGTTCATCTGGAGTTGATTATGTGACAAAGCCAGATGTTCAGAATAAGTCTACAGCCCAGAGACCAGAGAGCTTAGTTCAGTCATCAGTAACATGGCTGGAAGTTAACTAAAATGGCCACCCGTCCTGACCTGTCCTGGTGATGGGTGGCCATTTTAGATGTTAACTGGCCTCAAGAAATACTACCCCCAAACAAAAAAGATGCCATGTTAAAACCCCAGGTCGGACTGGGCTGGTGAACCCATGTTAGTAATAAAAAGAACCCCAGGTCTGTGTCATGCTGGGGCTGGCGATGAGGAGGTGATATGATATTGCAGATAAATACAGAGCAGATTAAGTGTACAACAATGAGACACTATACACAGGTGCATACATCATAACTGCAAGACCATCATCAATCAGGACCAGGTGGAGCTTAACAGTCATACTAGGTAAACAGAACTTCTACTCAAACAGACTGTTGAAGCCATACTCACACACAACAAATACAGATAATACTCATTGTTTCGGTCATTTTGGTCATTCTGATGGTTTTAACAAAAATTACATTTAGACATAACATGTCTTTTTAAGCCCCAGTGATTGATATATCTCAACGAAATATGATAAACAAGGGAAGCCAAAACATTGATGAAGCCACAACATTGATGAAGCCACAACATTGACGAAGTCACGAAATTGGTGAAGCCACAGTATTGGTGAAGCCACAATATTGGTGAAGCCACAGTATTGTTGAAGCCACAATATTGGTGAAGCCACAATATTGATGAAGTTTTAATATTGCTGAAGCCACAATATTGGTGAAGTCACAGTATTGTTGAAGCCACAATATTGGTGAAGCCACAATATTGATGAAGTTTTAATATTACTGAAGCCACAATATTGGTGAAGTCACAACACAGCTAAAGCCACAACACTGGTGAAGCCAAAATATTGGTGAAGCCACTGGTAAAGCCAAAACATTGGTAAAGCCACAACACTGGTGATGTGACAACTTGGTGAAGCCAAAATTTGGATGAAGGGATAACATTGATGAAGCTACAACATTGGTGAAGCCAAAATACTGATGAAGCCACAACACTGGTGAAGCCACAAAATTGGTGAAGTCACAATATTGATGAAGCCACAATATTGGTGAAACCACAACACTGGTGAAGCCACAACATTGGTGAAGCCAAAATATTGATGAAGCCACATTATTGGAAAAGGAAAAGTATTGATGAAGCCACAATACTGATGAAGTCAAAATATTGATGAAGCCAAAGAATGGGTGAAGACACAATATTGATGAAGTCAAAAGATTGATGAAGCCAAGGAATGGGTGAAGACACAATATTGATGAAGTCAAAATATTGATGCAGCCACAACATTGGTAATGCCTCAACACTTGTGAAGCCAAATATTGATGAAGCCACAGTATTGAAGAAGCCACAGTATAGGTAAAGGCCACAATATTGATGAAGCCACAGTATTAGTGAAGCTACAACATTGGTGAAGCCACAATATTGATGTCACAATATTGATGAAGCCACAATATCATTGAATCCACAACACTGGTGAGGCCACAACAATGTTGAAGCTAAAATATTGTTGAAGCCACAACATTGGTTAAAACAAAACACTGGTAGAGCCACAACTTTGGTGATGCCACATTATTTGTGAAGCCACAATATTGGTAAAGCCACAACACTTGTGAAGCCACAACATTGATGAAGCCAAAATATTTATGGAGACACAACACTGGTGAAGCCACAGTATTGGTGAAGCCACAACACTGGTGAAGCCACAAAATTGGTGAAGTCACAATATTGATGAAGCCACAATATTGGTGAAACCACAACACTGGTGAAGCCACAACATTGGTGAAGCCAAAATATTGATGAAGCCACATTATTGGAAAAGGAACAGTATTGATGAAGCCACAATACTGATGAAGTCAAAATATTGATGAAGCCAAGGAATGGGTGAAGACACAATATTGATGAAGTCAAAATATTGATGCAGCCACAACATTGGTAACGCCTCAACACTTGTGAAGCCAAATATTGATGAAGCCACAGTATTGAAGAAGCACAGTATAGGTAAAGGCCACAATATTGATGAAGCCACAGTATTAGTGAAGCTACAACATTGGTGAAGCCACAATATTGATGAAGCCACAATATCATTGAATCCACAACACTGGTGAGGCCACAACAATGTTGAAGCTAAAATATTGTTGAAGCCACAACATTGGTTAAAACAAAACACTGGTAGAGCCACAACTTTTGTGATGCCACATTATTTGTGAAGCCACAATATTGGTAAAGCCACAACACTTGTGAAGCCACAACATTGGTGAAGCCAAAATATTTATGGAGACACAACACTGGTGAAGCCACAGTATTGGTGAAGCCACAACACCGGTGAAGCCACAGTATTTGTGAAGCTTCAATATTGGTAAGGCCACAACACACTTGAAGCCACAACATTGGTGAAGCCAAAATATTGATGAAGCTACAGTATTGGAGAAGCCACAGAATTGGTAAAGCCACAATACTGATGAAGCCACAATATTGGTGAAGCCAAGTATTAGTGAAGCCACAACATTTGTGAAGCCACAATATTGGTGAAGCCAAAGTATTGGTGAAGCCACACCATTGGTGAAGCCACAGTATTGGTGAAGCCAAAATATTGATGTCACAATATTGATGAAGCCACAATATCATTGAATCCACAACACTGGTGAAGCCGCAACAATGTTGAAGCCACAACACTGGTGAAGCCACAACACTGTTGAAGTCACGATATTGATGATGCCACAGTATTGGAAAAGCCACAGATGTGTAAAGCCACAATATTGATGAAGCCACAATATTGGTGAAGCCACAGTATTAATGAAGCCACAACATTGGTGAAGCCAAAGTATTGGTGAAGCCACAATATTGATGTCACAATATTGATGAAGCCACCATATCATTGAATCTATAACACTGGTGAGGCCACAACAATGTTGAAGCTAAAATGTTATGAAGCCATAACATTGGTGATGCCACAGTATTTATAAAGCAACAATATTGGTAAAGCCACAATATTGGTGAAGTCACAATATTGATGAAGCCACAATATCATTAAATCCACAACACTGGTGAAGCCGCAACAATGTTGAAGCCGAAATATTAATGAAGCCACAGTATTGGTGAAGCAACAACATTAGTGAAAACACAACACTGGTGAAGCCACGTAGGTGATGCCATAGTATTTGCAAAGCCACAATAATGGTAAAGCCACAACACTGGTGAAGCCACAACATTGGTGAAGCCAAAATATTGATGAAGCCACAGTATTGGTGAAGCCACAACATTGGTGAAAACACAACACTGGTGAAGCCACAACATTGGTGATGCCACAGTATTTGTGAAGCCTCAATATTGGTAAAGCCACAACACTGGTGAAGCCACAACACTGGTGAAGCCAAAATATTGATGAAGCCACAGAATTGGTGAAGCCACAACATTAGTGAAAACACAACACTAGTGAAGCCACAACATTGGTGATGCCACAGTATTTGTGAAGCCTCAATATTGGTAAAGCCACAACACTGGTTAAGTCACAACATTGGTGAAGCCAAAATATTGGTGTAGCAACAGTATTTGTGAAGCCTCAATATTGGTTAAGCAACAACACTGGTGAAGCAAAAATTTTGATGAAGCCATAACATTGATGAAGCCACAACACTGGTGAGGTCACAATATTTATGAAGCCACAATATTTATGAAGCCACAATATTGGTGAAGCCACAGTATTATTGAAGCCACAGTATTGGTAAAGCCACAGTATTGGTGAGGCCACAATATTGGTGAAACTACAATAATGATGAAGCCACAATATTATTGAAGCCACAGTATTGGTGAAACCACAATATTGATGAAGTTGTGAATTTACCATTAACATAAAATTTGCTTTCATGGTGGTTAAGCACATGGACCTTAATATTGCACATGTAACTCATTATGTAGAATAGTGAGGAGGTCATGTGGCTTCATCTACATTACTGTCAGTAATGTAGATTAAGCCACATGACCTCCTCACTATTCTTATCTTTAACTATTCATTTATATCAAATCACTAAATGTCATGAAATGAAAAGACTAAAGAATATTTCTCTTCACTTCGCAAGAGCCTAGTGGCCCTAAAGCAAACCACTGCTCCATTTGATATGAGGAGGTGTCTTGCAGAGATAGATGAGCATAACTGAGATGTTTGGACAGCTGATACTGTTGCCCATCTTGAAAAAATAAATTTCCTAAATTGGGCAGATTAACCAACACAGAGGATATTAATCTCCAATATGATTCAATTGAGATACTGGGTCCATAATATTAAACCCAGAACAGGAGGTAAAGCAGTTAATCACTACCAGATTGTGAGTGCTGCTGAGCAAAATGTCATCACAAACACCTAGTCAATCTCACTGCCTAACAATAAAGACAGAAGACCTATGGCTATTGAACTCTGCTGCTTTTGACAGCATTTAATCATAGCTTTTATAGTATATCTTTGTATTCAATGACACACCAGGGCTGAATAATAACTCCCAAACCCACTAGTCTAGCAACAATAGTCCATCCTCAAGTATGCAAAAAGTTTTAGCATTTAAGCCTAATTATTTAAGTTATTAAGAAATGATTTACCCTAACAGTAACACCCATGAGCTAATAATAACTTAGCTACATTTTTCCTGGAACAAGCAATTTTAGTTTGCTTTTATTTATCAAGTCAGAGGTCAAGAGCCATAAAGCTATGAGTTAAAGTTTGCAAGATTTGGTCAATGTGAAGTTGCAAGCTTGCATTATAAGAAAACGTGCCATCAAGAATTATTCCCCATTGAGTAAATCACTCAGGAACAAAAGGTCATGCAGCGCTGATATTTACTTTGCAAGTGATCATCAATATAAGAGTGGTTCATGTTTAATTTGAGACAGGTATTCCCTATTTGGTTAACTTAGCTAAGAAATATTTTTTCAATAATGTCACAATCAATATATGAGTGACTTGCATTATTAAGAAAATGTGACACCAAATGTTTACAAGCAGACAGATTGACAGGGCAAAACTGTACTGTGTCATGTGTGATTTGGGATTTCAGATATGCTTAATACCCCTATCAACACTAGATCAGATGCACAGCTTTTAAGACTAACTGACAGATGACCATGGCATTTATAGCTTATACATGACATATTCAAATGATGTGATTGTACTATTGAACATTGAACATTTGACAACAATTTTACTACCAATATTGATGTGGCAGATACCCTGACAAAAGAGGCTCTGGACTTCAAAAACCCACCTAGGTTCTAATTATTTGGCAAGGCACTGTTGAACTTGGCTGGCAGCTAAAACTAGCACAGTTTGTTTTGGATAACTATTATTGAGATACAGATAGGATCATTCTCCTGACTTATTGATAACAAAAGTTGTGACTATCATATAACACATAATCAAACTTATAGGAATGTAATAAAGAATTCATGTTTTAGTGTATTACAATGATACATAATATTAGCAGATCATGCTATTTCCATGTCCAATAAAAGTACTTTAAAAGGTAGGTTAAAGGTCACATTACTGATGCAAGTTAGTATATTATTCAAGAATGTTGAAAGCAAATTATCAATCTTCAACCTTTGAAAAACATTGAATTTGAAAGAGTAACCCCACCCCACTAACGCACTACCACCAGAGTAGTTATAACTTATATGGTGTACTATGACACTAGGCTAGGGGTGGCTAGTGTCATAGTCCACCATACAACATTGTTAGTTACAGGGCATAAAGTCTGAAGTCTGTTTGGGTTATTGTGATACCGGAGCGGATTAGGCAATGTTTACATCTGACAGATGACAGCAAAAGCCGTAGGCAATAGTCGATACGGTTTAATGAACGTTAGGAAATACATTTAAAAAAAATCATTGGTAATCGATAGATCTATCCAACCAAACTGCAGGCATCTAGTCACATTAACGTGGTATCTGGGTATTGTTGGCATTTGGAATGGTGTTCGTGATCGAAAAGAGTGAGTGTGAACGGTATAGCCCACGTGCGGAACAGCCCGGTGAAGCTCGCTAACCACTGTAAACTACGGGTATTTCGTAATTTGTCGTACATGAAACCCCTTTCCGCAACAATAACGTTCATTGTTACATGAATGATATTCAATCTATAAACGTTAGAATCATACTGACCGAGCGAGAATCACATGGAAACAGTGCGTGTAAAATTGTTATGGCTGACCGATCGTCTTGTTTATGTTCGCTCGTGTACCGGAAATTCCACGAGGTATGGCAGGCTGGAATAGTTACAATCCCAAAATATACCTTCAGCTTGAGCCCGCGGGTGCGTTAGTGGGAACATTTGGATTTTACGACACGAGCAAACTGATAACACAGAACAATCTTTTTAATTAATCACTTGATAAAAACAGTCCGTTGATACGATATGCTTTCATTGATTACTTGAAACTTTACACATCATAGATCGAAAAAAACCGGTATTTCATTTCAGTGAGATTCTCCAAACGTTTTGAATGCTGATCTGCGTCTCGAATTCCCAGCTTAAGTATTACATTTGTTCTTATTTATCTAAATTAAACATTATCAGACGGATATATACTGAGAAAAAAACACCAAAAATGAGTTGACAAAGACTTACAACCACGGATTTCCCAGTAAAATCGCCATTTTTTTTATATCCGTCCGTAAAGATATTTGAGCGTGTGCCGCCCGTTATTCTTTAATCTGCTGATTTATATATTAATTCAAAATTTGTATGTTTTTCATTTCAAGCGATAATTTAAAACAAAGAATTGTTCATTGAAGTTAAAAGTCACACAAATCATGAATATAAGTTTGAAGCAAATATACATCGAACAAAGCCATAAAATAACCGATTATTCAACATGGCCAAAATGGTCGTTTTGGCCAAAATGTAAATTCAGGCAAATGCATTTAACGCCAAGAAAAAGTGGATAGTTATCCCGAATAATAAGATTCCAACCTTAGGAGGAGTAGAAGCAAATAAAGTTACGATTTTGTGGGGAAGCGCAGTTGTGTAAGCCTATGGGATGACGCTGACTATTTTGGCCCCATGATCATCGGCCAAAATGTAAGTATGGGCCAAGATGGTTGGTGAATTGTACCAAAATGGTCGGACTTGTATAAATATATATATATATATATATATATATATATATATATATATATATATATATAGATAAATATATATATAAATATATATATTTCGTCTTACCTATAACGTTCACGTTCAGAATGTGGTCGAATGAGAACCAATACGATTCCAAATGCTAATTAAGCTGAGTTGATGTTATAGTGTATCAGCTTGAAAATAAGCAAACGCAGTTGAATATGAATTTTGTATATCACGACTTAGATCTTGACAAACAGTGATTTCTGATGAACAATACCACTTCTGATAGTATGTGATGAGTGTAAGATGCATCAATTTATCGAGCTGCCTGGGCGAATACATGACACGTTTCTGTATATCTTTGCAGCCGATGTTGTGTGTAATTGAAGATAACATGTGTCCTGTCTGAGGGTGATTCAGAAGCTGTCACAAGCCATTACACTCCCTCGGTTTTTGTCCACATATTTCGTTGTCCCTACGGTGGTCTGCATGCATAAAACCGGCCTACATCCTGTATCTACATCACGGCGAGCCTCGCGGGAAATCTCGTCCCTAACGCTGAATATCATTCGCTATCTTTTCTCCGTCGCGATGGGAGGATATCAGACTGCCTCAGATTCTCGCGCACCTGGTCTAGGTGTGCTAGTCGCGACCATCACTTTTGTCCATATCAATTCATCAATGGTAGGTTTATTGGCTCTTTAGGGTAGTGCAGGGATGGAAAAGGGCATGCAGTTCGAATGTCGTATTATCGCTCATACTAGCCACTTTGTTTGATCTGGATGGTAGTTTCACAAATAAAACCGGGTTGTTGATAGGGGATGTTAGTGCTTGTATAGTGAGCGTTGTCCAAATGGGTGAGAAAGAGGGTTGAATGGAGGTTGGGTGTTTGTAGGGTTAATATGTAATGGCTTGCTTTAGTTTGCTCGTGTGATAGGCATGTAGTTTAAATACTTGCAACGATCTGTGATGAAGTAAGAAAGGCTATAGACTCAAGGGTGCGACAGTCACGGACATAAATGTACATATCAACAGCATCGCAGGTGCTCTGTTTCCGATAGGCTGAGCTGTAGAGTAAAGCAGACCAGACTTTCGGTCCTAAGTAGAGAGCTATAGGGGGTGAGGGGGAAGTTAACGGAAGAGATCGTGGGCCTAAAAGTAGAATAACCTTTTTTTGTTTTCTCTTTTGAATTTAATTGGCCGATTTGCTATACATATTTGTTTCCGAATTGCAGGAGTTCATTATATATAAACCTGAATACAACCATTTGTGGGCTATTACCTACCGCGGACAAGTGTTCAAATTGAGATTTGCAATAATTATTCATTACATATTGATTGTCATGGATCAAAATAACCTCTCTTGGTCCAGGGACAACCGGACCCCTACGTTTAAGACTTGGTGACACTGTTTTCACGACAGTTAATCTTCATAAGACAGTCCTTTGAGCAGGTTCTTCCTCTATTGTTTTATCCCACTCGCTTGGCGACCTCCTATTGAGATTGTAAGGTGAGTGAGCAATCCCTCATCATAGCATACATTTTGATAATGGCTAAGCTGACATACGGTATGGTATCATTATACAATAGGTGCATTACTGATCCTTCTGATTCAGCCTTCTTCTTAAAGATTGGAAAATATCGACAACGAGGCATTACCAGCAACACTACATTAATGTATGGCATTTAGCGTCAGGGCGGCTGATTCGATTAATTCAGTGTTTGAAACTGCGCAACATTATGTGGTTACAGAACTAAAGAGCAAAGATGCATGAACTTTGTTGAACAGCCGGATATTCGATTTTCTTGCTATTGATACTTCGTATGATATCGCTGCAGCATAGACTACCAGCATTATACGTCTCGCTTTGATTCGACTTCTGGTTCTATTTATTGTGTTTATTTCCATCCTGACAAGGGACGCATAAGCAAATTAATTAGAGAGGTCACTCACAAAATGTCGCATGTTGACGAACGTGTCACCTGGGAGCACCTTAATGTAGTAATTAAGGTAGCCAGAACGAATAACGGGCAATGGTGATATTTGAAATCTGACACAGCACATACGTTGTCTCGTGATAAATCGTGCTTTGTTCGGCAGAAACTGGACTCCAACGATCGCCTATTTTCCCCTTGTCGCTACATCCTTTAACTGGGTCTGTTTATGTGAATAACTGAATTGGTCCTGTGGCAGCGTTGACCACAAAGTTTGTTCTGCTCCTCAAACGACATATATCAGTCCGTAACAAGGCTGCAGTGAACAACGATGGGGAGCAGTTCATATACATACTGCACCATTAGAAAGCCATCATATTATGGGTATCATCCTTCATTAGCCAAACATGACAGCACAGGGAATTGCCCCCCAAAATTCATTTGTGTGTTCCCAAGCGCTGGAAAGAACGGAATGCATGTTTGGAGTTGAATGTATTGGCTCCTAGCAGGTAGAACTTTACGTGGAAGGCCTCTAAAGATATGGCGGTCTCAGGAGGAAGTTATTGGCTCGTTGCTGTTACTCGGTAAAATATAATCGATACTTGATATCTAAAGTCGTTACAGGGTGAATAATATGTCATTGTTTGATACGCTGGATTCGCATTACAATCATTTACACCAACAACTGGTATCAACTGTTTGTGTAGCCCCTTAAAATAATTACTAGATCATATATATGGGTTCAAAGTAACTTTTTCTCGATGACGAATTCACGGGGAAGTTATTCGAATCATCTGTAGGACGATTGTCGATAGGTGATTATCAACCCAAATGAACTCAATGGTTGTTTGTTATGGTCAAAGCTCGAGTGACTTTCCTTTGTCTTGGTCATCAATGTGTCACTTATCGTGAGCAGAGGTGTTTGTACAGCGCATTATCATTCATGTCATTTGTGCTGGATGACGGGAACTTATGTGGCATGTGTTTGACGGTTGCTTTCTGCATCTAAATTATGTGAAACGAAAGGGATATTAACAACAACTGTGTGTACAGGAGCTGGTATGTTTATTTTTAAACACAGAAATTACCAATCGATTATCATGCGAATTTATATATCTCAATGGGTATTGTTGTATATATATATATATATATATATATATATATATATATATATATATATATATATATATATATATATATATATACATATATATATATATATATATATATATATACATATATATATATATATATATATATGTACTATATATATATATATATATATATATATATATCTATATATATATATATATATATATATATATATATATATCTATATATATATATATATATATATATATATCTATATCTATATATATATATCTCTATATATATATATATATATATCTATATATATATATATATATATATATATATCTATATATATATATATATATATATATATATATCTATATAGTTGCATATAGCACTACTGTTTGAACACGAATCTGGGTTACCTCTTGTGAATGTTAATTGACTGACTGAAAATATGATATGGAAATGCCTTTATCTGAAAGATACGCATGGCGAAAATTCGACTACTTCAGCAAAGATATTTGGTTTTACTGAGGAGCTATCCGGCCTCGCTTAACTGCCCTTGCCAGCGAGTGTCCTATTTGAATTTGGAAAAAAAAAACATCTATGCCTTTCGGAAGGTGGGTACTATGCGTCTAGATTTATGGGAATTACTTGTAGCTAATGCCATCCTCGAGTCTGGTAGACTCTTGTGTAGGTAAATGTGATCTTGTGGTTGCACGGATCACTGCACACATGCCTTCATCGTCAATTGTATGCATACGTTGGAACAGCAATACTCTGATTTGGGATGTTTGTTTGGTTTGCTGTGACTATTGTTCGTTCGTCTGTCCATTCAACAGTCCGCACGTTTTTTGTGCATGTCTCTCTAAGACGCGACGTTCAATATGTTACCTAAGATGATCCACACACTGACATCATATACTGTCTGATATTGGTAGTGTACAGCAGCGCTTACAAGGAAAATGACCATAATATGTCGTCCACAAGGCTTACCATTCATGTTATGAAAGAAGGTGTTTTTAAACGCTGTCGGACCAAACGGTGATGCCCGTACCAGCGGCAGAGTGCATTGTTATCATACAGTACCAACGGCTCTTTGGCCGTTGATTATTCTCTTTCTTAACATAAAGACCATGCACATGTCGTAGGAGACGACTCATATGCATTCATCTCAATTGTTTTACCCAAAAAAAAACAGATGATTTTTTCAATCAATCCATATATTGCACATTGTGTTGCCTCTCGGGTATACGTTGACGGGAGTTCGTTTTAAAACACCTGGGTATATGCACATTTCGCTTATATCATTTAAATCGTTTTATATCACGCATTGTCTAGGGTGTGATTTAAACCAGTTTGTATGGGTGTTATATGCAGCTGTTGCTATATATGCCAATAAAGGCTAATCAATCGTTTTTAATTAAGTAAAACTTGGTTATGCGGGCATCTGAGTAGAGCGGGCTGCTTTGTATAGCTGTACTGACTTGCAATCGTATTGTTCAGATTACTTCAGCCTTCGACGACTTGAACGGACACCTGGATTCTTGTGTATCCGCAGAGGGCAATTAACAGTATCATAAAACACCCACAAGCAAAACACCCGTAACATGATTCTACTGTGTAGCAAATGCTGCTGTTTAATCATTCGAAAATATCCATATCAAGTGGCCACCCATCTGTCTTTTCATAACGCCATGGTGACGCTCTATGTTGTTACGGCTTGTTTATTCATGAATATCACCAACGATATAAGTAAGCGTTTTATAGTAAACTTGAACGTCCCTAATTCATCGTAAATCATATGGTAAGGCGAGGTTATCTATATCCTTTCTGCATTGAACCTGGGATTTCCAATGAGGAAATACTTTGCGTGCATTCTTCCGTCTTTATGTCAATAAATGAAAATGGGCTCGACAATGTACGCCATATATCTTCATTAACATAGAAGGGGTTTTATAACGGGGCGCATATGCTTACCCACTGTTGTAATACGAGTAAAAGGTTGAATTTAGCTGCTTAAGATGACTAATTATGCATCGACGAATACATGTAAATCTATAAGCTTATGTTTAAGCATCCCGCGGAGAGTGGTAAAGTCACAATTAAGGATGGACGGCACGAAGGACATTGTAGATTGACCATTGGTCGTGGCGACTTAGGAAGAATAATTGCAAAGGCCTTCGTACTTACTAAAGTTTGGTCGACCAATACACGGGGTGGCAGGCTCATTTGGGGCAAAACGAGGTTGTTGGAGACTAACATACGCTCATTAGAGCACATTTATTCATTTCGGTAAGTGGTAGTGTAGGTTTCAGGGAACAAACATTTGCCTCTATCAGGTACTCAAAGTTCCCTTGTATATGACGTAATCAAAGCTTATTCATCTCTGTTAGAAGCCGAGCTTGGTTCCTGGAAACCAATATTTGCCTAACGACCTGGAAGCTCCTTTATATTAGAACGATCTTAGTTTGTTTTGTGGATTCTAGGCAGTATCAATTTGAGGCTCGGACAGATGATGCGGAGCAGTTAGGCAACGTTTGTTTCGATGAAAATAATCCAGTTTGCTTGAAAACTCTATTTATAGCTAATTAGATATTGACAAACAGTGACATTTAATGAAAGATACCAATTATAATAATTGAAACGACGTTAAGATGTTAGAATTCTGACCGAAATCTTCTTCAATGTATATCTTTGCAGCCGATGTTGTTGAAGATAGCACGTGACATGTCTTAGGGTCAATGAACAGAAGCTATCACTAGCCAGTTCACAGCCCCTGTTTTTATCCACAGATCTCGTTGTTTCTATGCGAGGGCGTCATGAAAATAGGTCTATACCACCTCCAAGACAATGTGTAACGCTAAAGAGTTTTAATGACTGAGATACAAGCGATATGTGCTTATAAAAAGAGTTAAACCCGTACTCAATATTGAACACCATATACACCGTTGAGCGAGTTTGTTAAGTACATCCGATAGACTTGACACTTTGCCAGAACAATATAATTCCTGCTATGCATCATAGATGAATGTCTCTCTTCCAGGTCGTACTAGGACCACATAGAGAAGAAATGTTAATCGCTGATGCAGCAACATTATCGGACACGCGTCCTGTAAAATGATCCAGGTTGATTTTTTAGACAAATGCTCAAGTTTAATCACTACTACAAATCATTTTTTTACCCAAATTTAACTGGCGATACATACCAAATGCCGTTTGGAAAATTCGATACCAATGGAATTGTGCGAATACGGCAGAAACGTGCCTGCTCCATAACACAAAACAATGCTCAGCTATCAACAGAAAACAACCCTCAATTTGCAGCCCAGAGCTTCCTCGTGAGACTGATTTAGCCAGGAAAGCATAAATCCATGACATTGTCGCTAGTTTCTGATTGAAGCCAGCTGACGTTGGCAGTGTGTTCAGAAGATGAAATTGGAATTTCGTAAAGAAGACATACAAGATATATGCAATTTATTGCCATTGGCGCAATGTGGCAAAAATAAGTCTGGCTACATTAACCAACCATAATCTATAATATTGGCATATAACACAAACATTAGAGCAACTGGTACCTTCTAGCACATGCTATAACTGCTGATACAAAGATTGTTAGAAGCAAAGCTAAGCCACATCGAATCAACACTGATTCAGTGCTGAAGGAGTAACATTTAACCACACAACCCGAAATAGATATACTTTTTAGGATGCAGTCAACGCTATGAAGGGAATCCTTAATTAATGACAGGGGGGGATATATATTCAGAATCGTCTCAAACAATCAATCGTCAGAGTTTCATGTGTGGTATATCATAGCCAAATGCTCATTGGGAAGTAGTAAACAACTTGTGGTTAACCTTTAATTCGGTTTCGATATGTGGCGATTAATCTATATTCATAATGCGACTCTTGGGCATGGACCAACGTTCATATCGACTTATCTGTTAGGGTACATTATGCATACGGGCAAGCGCAAATATATTACTATTCTCATGATAATTGATTGCTAATTTCAAAGTTTTACAATAAACATAGCAGCTCCTGTCCATACAGTTGTGTCATCGTGTTAATTTCCCTTTCGTTTCACATATTTTGGATGCAACAAAAGCCAGTTTTCAAGAACCAGTTAAACGCATGCCAGCATCACAAATGACATAAATGCTAATGCGCTAATAATGGGTTAAGAACGTTTTACTAATGAACGTTGTTTGTGAGTGTTTTGGGGAAGCAGGAGGTTTTTGCCACACACGGTGAACCATGAATAATAACATGTCATGCAGTAGATGAGAAACAAGATACAAGCGTTAAAATATGGTATTAAATATTCAAACTTAATAAACAATAGATGATTGTGATGTCAACCATAAAAGCCACGTTGTTGACTGAGCGCGACCGCTATATTTGCTGAAGGTGAATGTAAAACGGGCATAACTCTACACTAACGCTGATGTAATACTGCAAAAGCAATGAAACTATATGCTAATTCATCGAAAAGCTCGCTGACTTTGCCGTGAGTATCAATTGCAATCGACACATATACTCATCACGCACCGTCCTAACCGAATTACGCTTGTGCAAAGATGTTTTCTCACGGTAATTGACATATCGATTAACCAGGACAAAGGGAAGTCATTCGAGCCTTGACCATAGTAAACGGCCATTGAGTTCACTTGGCTTGATAATCACCTGTCGAGAATCATCCCACACGTGATTCGTATATCTTCCCTATGATTACAGACACCAATATAAGGTATGTTCCCTGGACAAGTCACGTAGGACTATTAATCATAGTTAGGATCTAAGTTCTGAAAGAGGTTTGCGTTTATGCGCGAAATAGACAGTATGTTTATGACAGGTGAACTAACGACAGCGCCGTGTACACAACGTCACATTTAATTAATGCTGACACAGCACTTTAGCGGTTATAGGGTCATACGATCGATCTTCATCACTTACAGTATTATTAGACGAAATGAGGACATATATTATACTGATGGAGATGATTATTTTGTTTTCGTTAAAATTTCTTCCTGTTATCAGGACATTTAAACGCATGTAGGGACTGGTTATTTTAAAGAGCTACGAAAACAGTTGATACCAATTGTTGGTGAACATTATTGTAATGCAGATGTTGCGTATCCAACAATGACATTTTGATCACCCTGTAACGACCTTAAATAGCAAGAATCGACTATATATTACCAAGTAACAGCAATCAGCTAATGACATCCACCTGAGACTGCCAAATGTTTGGAGGCCAACAGAGAACAGCCCTATCTGTCTAGAGCCAATACATCCGACTACAAATATGCATTCGCAAGTTAAAATCAAACTTTCCACCACTTGGGAATACAGAAATTACCTTTTCGGGGATAATTCTCTGATTTTCCATGTTTGGCTCTTGAAGAATGATACCCGTACAATGATGGCTCCCTCAAGGACAATGGAGTATGAATATGGACTGCTCCCCATTGTTGTCCACCGCAGCCTCGTTATGGACTGATATATGTCGCCCACGGAGCTCAACAAGCTTGATGCTAAGACTGCGTGGTCAATGCTGCATTTTCATGTCAGATATCACATAAACCGACCCGGTGAATCGATGTAAGACAAGGGGAAAATAAGCAATCCATGGAGTCTCTTTTCTACGCCAAAGCACGATTTATCACGGAACCCTGCACGTGCTTTGTCAGATTTCAATTATCAACATTGCCCATTATTAGCTCTTACTACCTCAATTATTACATGAAGGCGCCCTCTGGTGACACGTTCGTCAACATGTGACCTTTTGCAAGTTACCTCTGTGACTAATTTGTTTATGCGTCACTTTTAAGGGTGGAAATAAGCGCAGTAAATAGAAACTGTAAGTAGAATCAAACCGATACGTATTATACTTGCTATCTATATTGTAGCAATATTAAACGAGGTATCAATAGTAAATAACCGAATATCCAGCTAATCAACAAAGTTCATGCATCATCGCTCTTTGACAAAATGTATATATATATATATATATATATATATATATATATATATATATATATATATATATATATATATATATATATATATATATATATATATATATATATATATATATATTATGCATATATATATATATATGCATATATATATATATGCATATATATATATATATATATATATATATATATATATATATATATATATATATATGTATATATATATACAGATATATATATATATGTATATATATATATCTCTATATATATATATATAGATATATATATGTATATCTATATCAGATATATATATATATGTATATATATATATAGTTATGTATGTATATATATATATATATATTTATGTATTTATATATATATATATATATAAATATATATATATACATATTTATATATATGCTTATATATTCATATACATCTATATGTATACAATGGGAACCACCACTGCAAAAAAGTTAAAAAACAAATGACAAAAATGAATTAAGAATTACGATCTGTATTGCGAGATAACAGAAAGTTAACAATCATTTTTTTAGAAGCTAACCAACGTTAGCAAAATTTCGAAAATATATAAGTTCGATGATTAAGAATTAATTTTCATTATTATCATCAGCCAGAGGGTAATGCAAAACGCATTGCAGTTGAGTAATCCTGAACATTATCACACTAAAGAGCTCAAGGAAGGGTTAAACCAGGTATCTACACCTGGAGTACCTTTTGACACACAACATAAGCCTATTATTCATAAGTCTTCCTGGCGCATGGGATAGAGCGTTCGATCTTTCATGCGAGTGGCAGATGTTCAAATCCCACACAAATATTCTTTTCCAATTTTCGTGCCGCCAATTCTCTAAGAGCTTAGTTTATTAGAAAACTATGATTGCGGTGCTGAAGAGGCGAACATAGAGTAGCGAAGATCTTTGTTCAGCATTATGCGTCGGCTGCTGTTAACAAACGAGTAAACAAAAGAACTTTATGAGAAAACTATAAATAACAAATTCCAATTTTCTATGTATATTCAGATTCAGGTTGTTTCCTGTAAAACAGTTGCAAATCAATAGCAAGAAAATCGAATATCCGTCTGTTCACCAAAAGTTCGTGCTTCTCGTCCATCCTTGTCATATAATATGTATACATCTTCATCCATGGGAAAGCCTATGCGTTCAGGGAAGGGAAGAACGAAAATACCCATCATGTTTCCCTCTCGTGAGTGTCCCTAGTTCTGTAACCACTATAAATATCTACAAATTCCAATTTTCTATGTATATTCAGATTTCACTCCCATTTTAATTTTGATTCGTTCGTGCGATTCACTTTTATTATGTGTGATTTCTAGCGATGTGGCGGCTGATTAAATTTATTTGGTTTCTTACAGCCGAACTTATGGTTACAGATGTTGACATCCATAAAGGGGAAATTATGGATTTCCTTGCGTAAAACAGTTGAAAATCAATAGCAAGAAAATCGAATATCCGTCTGTTCAACAAAGTTCATGCTTCTTCCCTCCTTGTCATATAATATGTATACATCTTCATCACCAGAATGGGAAGCCTATGCGTCCAAACAAGAACGAAAATTCATTGTTTCCCTCTCGTGAGTGTCTAGTTCTGTAACCACATAATGTTGCGCAGTATGAAACACTGAATTAATCGAATCAGACGCCCCGACGCTAAATGCCACACATACATTTAGTGTGGCTGGTAATGTCTCGTTGTCGATATTATCCAAGCTTTAAGAAGGAGGTTGAATCAGAAGGATCAGCGATGCGCCTATTGTATAATGATACCGTATGTCTGTAGACAATGGGTCTTAAGACGAAGCATAACCATTAGCAAAATGTATGCTGTGATTTGAGATTGCTCGACCAATCTCAATAGGAGGTCGTCAAGCTAGTGGGATACAAAGTTAGGGGCAGACCCTGCTCAAAGTACGGAAAAATTGATTGTTTTAAAATTGCCACATTGTAAATTACTACCGGCAGTTGCTGCCATGTAATGATACGAGCATATATTAGATGTTCAGTAGTGGCATACTCATTTATGACATACTCGTTAGTGGCATCACGCTATTCAATGGTATTTTCACCCGTGGTTTCTCATTGTATTGTGGCTCATTGGTGACATTGCAGTTGTTTTCAGTGCGTTGTATTTGGCATTCTCAAAGCTTAGCTGTTACATTAAACATTCGTAATTGACACACGCACTCTACGGTCTAATTGGCTCTCACTCTGCGCTTCATGCCCAAAGTAACTGAACATAATATATTCT
>CM067357.1:54413208-54603208 GCA_034190875.2 Urechis unicinctus
ATTTTGCACTGATTTCCCTCATAATCTTATCAAAGAACCACGCACATAAGCATGGAATAAAGGCCAATGTAGATGTTGCCCCAACTAAACACAAAATTATTTTGTGCAAAGCTGTTGACAATGAATTGGATCTTAACTGCACCTTTTCAGTTGCAGAGACAATAGTGCACTGGATCTAGAAGTGTGAAAGGGGAAAGTTGACCAAATAATAGCAAACGGCCAATTCCTTTTGGTTCTCTGTTGCCTGTATTTGGAAAGCTATCCACAGAAAATATCTTTTGCATCACCTGGCGCAAATGTACAAAAGGTTGTGCATAGTCTGCCCACATCCCCACTGGCAAATCCTATTACAAAATGGACAAACCGTTAGTTCACACAAGCCAGCATTACACAACAACTGAACGATTTTGAAATTGAGTCGGATCTCAATTGTAAATAAACAAAACGTGTGAAACGGGTTGTTGCTAGGTTCCAATAATATCAACAAGAACAACCAAAATAATTATTTCTTACACGCGCCGTTTCATTTTAATTCATGGACTTCCATCACCACAAATAATGCCACAGATACGACTACTGCAACTAATGAAAATACCTCTTCCATTGTTGTTACTTTTACTGTTTAGGTAAATTTCTTGTTTTGCAAAACCACAAACAATGTCATAACTACTACTGGTAATTTTGCTGTTACTATTTTCGTAACACTACAATACCATTTGCTTTAGCTGCCTTGAGGTTTGAGCATCATCATACGCCCTGCAGTGTCGCAATGCATTGCGCAAAAAAGTGCAAAGTATTACACTTTGATCCAACACTACAGTCCTTTACCTTCATGCTATACCACGGGTACAGCCTGTGGCACTGATGCAGATACTTCAAACACAATGAGACCCCATCTATACATTACAGCCACACGCTGAATACAAAACACCTACGGAACACTTTCCATTATACAGCGCATTCATTAACCTTCCTTTCAACCAGAAGTGCGTTTCTATTTTTACGATGTTAAAGCGCGGTAGGTTGTGTTTACGCATCTCGTAAAGAACACAAAGACAATTGACGTATGATTTGTGGCGTGACAATGACTGCAAGTTTTGACCAAAAATTACCTTATACATCATTCCTCACAATTGGTAAATGCTAGCACTATTCATGGCACATGATAACAACATTGGCAACCAATACACAACAAATCATATCCTAACTGAATCGGGCATTAGCTGGGTTATTTGGAATCTTGAGAACTATATATGTGAGCTGCAGACAATAGGCGAGTTGATGTGCGCGTTAGAGGTCATGAATATTCAATCTAAACATGCCAGCAGTAAAGATGAAGCCACTCGAGGGGATGGGGAGCTAATGCGAACAATGCTGCTGAGTTACGGAAATATTCTCACAATTGATAAGATTTGCTATGTGTAGCTCAATCATCTCTGCCAAATGCTATGCACGGCAGTTGAATACTCAGTCTGTGTTCCTAACATTGCAACCAGACAATGATGTACCACTTTCAGTTGTCCTTAGCACTTATAACACTACACACGACAGTATCAATATTGCAGCAATGCTGATCGTGAACTTTGGCACAGCCAGCTGCTGGTTTGTACCGACTTCATGTTGCCGCGAATATGCTTTTAGACTTCAATAGGAAAAATGTAGTACTGCGTAAGGTATCATAAATGATGGGATTATTAAAAAAAAGCTACATGTAAATAAACGACACTTGCTTATTGCATTTACTTATACCTTATTGCAAGAATATATATCACCTATTCCTTACATCATACATCATGATTGATATTTGCTTCATTCTTACCGAAAGCTATAAGCTCCAGCCACGTCATTCAAACGATACGTTTTATGAAAACAGCAATTGGCTAATGCACAGTTTACTACCTGTCTTTATGCCACGAACTACTTTACATCGGGTAAACAGGGGAAACATCCATGACTCAGATATTGCCGTTCCAAACGATGCACACAATTAGCTGACCAAACATATGCAACGTAACCAATGGCATCTCAATGGTACGGTTGACTACCCAATAGCCTTCCAATAAGATTCATGGATTGCATTAACAAATCCCCCACCAGCCCCCATTAAAGCCCAGCAGAGCCCAAACTGAGCCCTTACCGCCCACATCATCTCGCATATCACATCGCACACATCGAATTTAACAATTTTCCGTCCCATTAGTCAGAAGGGAATCGTTATTGCTACGGTCTTATATCATCACCATTATCATCATCATCATCATCATCATCATCATCATCATCATCATCATCATCATCATCATCATCATCATCATCATCATCATCATCATCATCATCCGTGTATCGAATATCCTTCCCGGAATTGATCCTCTACCGAGGGTGGGGCCTCTCCTCTTTTCTCAGGGTCCATCGAAGATTTTGTCTAGTCATTTTGCTTCTAGCGGTTTTACTAATGCACTTCCTTCGCCAACTCTGATGGTGGTCACTGCCGCCGTTCTCAGAGGGTTTGTACATCTCCTTACAGAGATGGGACAGCTATTTTACGTGATCATCTGATTCACGAGTAGCCTGCACGGTTGTTACACCAAGGGATCAAACTCGCAACCTGCATGTCACTACGCCAAGGGAACTCATGTCCTTTACACTAGATTTCTAGACAAGACAATTGACGAAAGGCGTAAGCAAAGGGAAGGGGTGGGTGGCGGGGGGGGGATGGGTGGCTAGAGAACATATCAGCCATTAGAAAGAAATATATCTATCAATATTAACAACATGGGGACGCCGATGAGGGAAGGGTAGACATGTACGGATCATAAAAGTGGGTTTGTTTTATCTATAATTATCAGATGCAAAGCTGTCACGGTTGGTTATGGCTTGCAAAATATATACTGAATAATTAAACTCATCTGTAGAGACATGTTTTGTGGCAACCTACGCCATAAACCTGTAGCTGCTACATCATAAGTAGGGATAATATAAGCCATCGATAATTATGTCCTTTGACCTATGCCACTCAAGATATTGGCTTGGGACTCGGTTGGCGATGGGGAAGTTTTTGACGTCATATAACGAAAACAAACAGCAGGGTTCCCTTTGGTAACAGTAAGGTTCGACTGGAGTTTACAAAATGCTATCGATGATAGGTTATTACGAGCATGGGAGTTTGCTGTTATTATATTTTCAGCTGGTACGAGTGCTGTCGTTATCATTATCGAATGTGGATACTACAGATAGGAGGTGCATTTTTCATGAGACGTATTATGCAGAATAGAAGGGTCTCTACAACAACAGTTGCGGAGAGGCCAACACGCGTGTGCGCCAGGATGATATGACTAACATGGCACAACAATGTCAATCAATAGCCGCATATTCTTCTCCATGAAATAAACAGTTATTTCAACTGGGCTTTGCAAGCAAACAAACAAGCAGATTCGAAACTGTTTCAAGGCAGCGTCAAAAACGAGAGAACAGACAATAACTGAACGCAAGCGTAAATGCGAAAAAAAAATTACAATGCAGCGAGGGAGAACACCATAATCAAATGGCTTGATTTAAAAAGGGATGAACAGGAAGCCAAAGGGAGGTCCTCAATGAGACCATCCCCCCTCCCCCCCCCTCCAACCCCCGCTCCGTCGACATTGAAACGAAACACTACAGGTAAACCAACAAACAACCCACAGAAAAGCGTTTTAGAGTTAAACACTAACGGCAGTGTTTTGATCATCCTCATTGGTTTGTGCGAGAAAGCGGAGATGTTGGCGGGTTATACAAAGTCGGGTAATTATCTCTTTGCTTGTGTGTAGCTAGTGTATATGTTAACATGAGTTTAACAGCGGGCGTGTGGCTGTTACACGCGAGGCGGTGTGTAATCAAAGCTGAATGAAGTGTGATCTGATGCGAGGCACTGGTAAACATTTTGAAATCTCTTACAGGCATTTGTAAATCTTTAGTAAACCATACCGGGTGACTTCAAAGTGATAGAGATAAACACGCCATAATGTATACCTTACTTGTCTGGAGGAGACAAGCTGTTTACGTTTCGCTAAAAGGGGAGAAAAGCGTTCTCATGGATGTTTAATTTTAAATGAACGGACTGCGGGATTATGGATTACATTACTTTTCCATATCGCCTCTTTCAGAATAGATTAAATAAAGTTTTGCTTTGAGGAACTTGTTATTATTATGTGTAATCGTTGGCTAGTTACAAAAAAAGACAGTCATTATGTTAAACTTTGTTATGGGTGTTTGAGAAACAATTATTCCGCCCTGTGTGGGTCTCAAGAATCAATCTCAAATGTTGCTTTGGCTATTAATTCTGCCATTTTCGAACGGTAAGAAAATCTTTTGAGTTCTTATTTTGTTCTCAAGGGGAAGATCCAACATGTGAAAGAACATAATTATACCTTTGTTGTCAACACGAATTCGGAAATTACCCGTTCGCCTTCCAAAAATGAAAGAGAATCATCGACAAGCAACATGTGACCATTATATCTTAGCATAAATGTTTCTCCTTGACGTTATTTACATCACTGAGCGTGGTTTGGCCGGTTTCTGACACAGTGATATGTAAATGAGGATAAAACATGTCATATGTCTCATCTCAGCACGCTGCAGAAGGTCTCAGTGAACCCTAGTCTATGCGAATCTACTATAGCAATGGCACAAACAGGGATATATTGCTCAGGAAGGGAATAAATCAGGTCTTACTGATGCGGATGTAGGGATCCAGAGACAAGCCATGTAAATTTGTGACTAATGACAATGTTTTACCGACCTCGTACAATGTACAATAGCTCTCAGTAATGTTGGTAATGTAAGTAGAGTCTAGAATAATCCTTATCCTATATAGCGTCAATATGAGTTTCCCTGTGGCAGCTTTATTTATGCCTTACCATCGCAGAGCATAGTGAGTCAAACAAATATCAACAACGAATGGTGCACGCAGCGTTATGTACTTTGTAATGAGGCCAGTATTGGCTTAACATGCAAAACACCTAACAGCAAACTGCCGCTTCACGCAGAATCGTTGTGAACATAGTCGATTGTATCTTGAAAAGCGCTTTCCATAGCGAATCCAACATCTGGCAGTAGACTGCCTCTGCAGGAACAAGCGTTGAGAACATGGCCGAATGCATTTGTTTAAATATTGCTTTTCTTGGCGACCCATGTCTTTTTCAGCACATTCGGCGATAAAGGGGGGCGTAAATTGGTAATCAGCATCACGAAGGAGTTAAAAACTCGGAAGAAGCTGTATAGATTGAATATCGCAAAGGATGTTCTAGTTAACGTTGGGAAAGGCTTGTGTAATGACGATGGGAAGGAGATACTGATACAAGTATACAACGACAAGGATGGGTCGCAACAATGGGGACCTATTCAATTGACCATCTGTTAAGCTCTATGCGACGTAGGTTAATTGCATAGTCCGAAATCCGTCAGCTAGCGTAATTGCCTTCTTTTGACATGGACTCAACTTGTTACACGTATTAGAGATATGAGAAATGGAGAAAAAAGTATGCTTTACCAGATCCTTGGAAATGTCAACGTTAACCGACGTATTGCCAGATACTTTGGGAGGTAACCATGTACAAAGGACGGAAATCATAATGCGCTGAAATATGGTTTTACTAATGCAAATTGTTTTCGAGTGTTTGGGGAGCAGGATTGTTCTAAACTCATGGTAAGCCATGAATAACAACATGTCACGCAGTAAAACGTAAGACAAGAAGCAGGCGTGAAAATATGGTATTAAATATTCAAACTTAACAAACAAGTGATGATTGTTTTATTACTAAGTAAAGCCACATTGTTGACTGAGCACGACCGCAATATTTGCTGAAGGTGAATATAGAACAGGCATAACTCTACGCTAACACGGATGTAACACTGCTAAAGCAATGACACAAGAGACATTCCACAAGCAAAATAGTGGCGAATCTAGGTCACGAGTTCTAAAAGAGGTTTCAGTTTATGCAAGAAATAGACAACAAAACTCCTTTACGACAATGTCGTGAATACTACTTTACGGTAAATGTATCATTCATACGAATCATTTATATGGCCACACCATCGATCTTCATCATTTACTGGAGCATTGGACCAAATGATATTACAAATTGATGGCACCAATTTTCGTTAACATCCCCTTTTTTGTCAGGACAGTTAAGCAGGGACTGCAAAATCACTTGATACAAATTGTTGCAATTAACAGCAAATGTTGGTGGAAACGATTGTGATGTAAGTGTAGCGTACTCATAAATGACATAATAATCACCATGTAACGCCCTAAAATAGCAACCTTTGTTTATATATTACCAATCATGCTAGCCAATGGCGGGTCTATATTCCAGCAGCCAATACAACCGGAAAGGCTCCAAGCATGCATTCGCATGTGTAAAATCAAACTTTCCAGCGCATGGGAGTGCACACATGAGCTTTAAGGTGGGAACATTCCTTGATCTGTCAGGTGTCGCTCATTAATTATGACACTCTTAAAATGATGTTTCCCTCACGATCCGTTGGGTATGAATATGGACTGCTCTCCATCGTTGTTCACTGAAGCCTCTTTACGGACTAACATATGTCGGCCAAGGAGCAGAACGAGCTTGATGCTAAGTCTTTGTGGTCAACGCTATCCTTTTTTTGCAACGGGACGAATTCAGTTATTCACATAAACAGACCCGATGACAGGATATAACGACAATGGGAAAATAGACAATCCATGGAATCTCGTTTCTGCCGGACAAAGTACGATTTATCACGCGAAAACGCACGTGATGTGTCCGATTTCAATTATCACCATTGCCTCTTATTCATGCTTGGTCCCTCAATTATTGCATCAAGGCGGCCTCAGTTGACACGTACGTCAACATGCGACCTTTCGAAAGTGATCTATATGCCTTATAAGCGCAGTAAAGAGAACCGGAATTCGCATGAAAGAGAGGCGTATAATGCTGGCGATCTATTTTATATTAATTTAATACGAGGTTTCAAAAGCAAGAAAATCGTTTGTCACATAATACGTATAGATCAACATTAGGAAACATACGTTTTCATCACACACTACGTTGCGTGAGGTTATTTCCAAAATTGCAGTCCACGTGCATAAATAAATCTACTCGGTTGCAGCTATTTTAAATTGATTTAATCAGCTATCCCAACGCTTAATACTGTACATAAACGTAGTGTGCTTGGTGACGTCGATGATTCAATAACAACGGATTAATTAATGGTCTAAACGCCAATTTAGGCCATAACAAGCTGTGATGTTGTTCAGGTCCAACGGAAAATAATAAGTTAGGGGCAGACCTTGCTCAAATGTTTGGTTCCCTGCATCAAACTAAAGTAAGGCGCAGATACTATCAACAGGCTGATATGATCCGTAATATTACACCACTGTTTATACTATGGAGCAAAATGTTAGGAAGATAACGTTAAATGTTCAGTTTCCTATCCGAACATATCCAAGCGGAGACACTAACACCGGAAAGAGCATCTCAATATATATATATATATATAGATATATATATAGATATATATAGATATAGAGATATAGAGATATATATAGAGAGAGAGAGAGAGATATAGATAGAGAGAGAGAGATATAGAGAGAGAGAGAGAGAGAGAGATATATAGAGAGATCTATAGATATATATATATATATAGATATATATATATATATATATAGACAGATATAGGGAGACATGTATATATATATACATGTATATATATGTAGATATAGATATATACATATATATAGATATAATATATATATATATATATATATATACATATATATATAAATAATATATATATATATATATATATACATACATACATATATATATATATATATATATATATATATATATATATATATATATATATATATATATATATATATATATATATATATATATATATATATATATATATATACAAAATATTAGAACTGCATTTGTACATAGATATGTGAGCACATGCTAGATCCATAATCTCGTTCTGAATAATTACCCGTGAGAAAAATTATGTGTTTGAACAACAGGTGTCACCTTTGATTCTATGAGCGCTATGAGGGACCAGATACAGGTGATGAATAATCTGACCTCATACTATTATTACCTACGCATGGGCAGTTATCTTAAGCACCGCAATTCAACCTTCCACTAGCATTACACGCGTAAGTAAGCATAGGGCTAATTTTATTTAAGCTTCAACTACAAATTTCTGCAGCTTGCTTTGGAAGTTGCGTCAGTTAAAAGAACAACCAATTGATTATTCGTATATTCGAATTGTACGACCGAACACTGGCAAATATGGGGAACAATTGCACCAGCAATCATAAATGTGTGTCTATTGTAACTCATGGTTCACAATTCAAATGCGCTGAGGATAATGCTTAGTTCAATTCAAAGACGTGCGGTTATTTAACTTGTAACAATTGCGAAAGTATCTGACAGCTGTGAAGCTAATTAGTAAAATTTATAAACATATACTCCAATACTTCTCGTACAAGGGCGTCATAAAGGTACTTGAACATACACAGCGAATCTATTGCTCATTTTGTTGGAAGCTCAACCAGATGGCGGAGAATCAATAATGTTTTGCTGTAATTACCTTTCAACGTGTAAATTTGAAACCTCGCGGGACAAACGGCAAAGCGTCTTATTACATCTCCCTGTATAAACAATAGCCAAACAATGCCGGCAATGAGTGAATGATAAATGCAGCTAGCTAGAAGATAGGGCTGTCACATCATTTACTAAAATCACACAATACACTACCATCAGATCACTGTGCGAGCATAACAACACTACACTCGCAAGATGACACTCAAACAACCAGGGCGTCCTACTAACAAGTCAGCTCTTTGTGTTCACTTCCCTAAACCGTCATGAAAACACTACTCGAGCGCCATCTGATATATACATTTTCGGATAATTAAACAGGAATATTTTGTACCCAGCCGAATCATGCTACTGGTGTATTGCTTGTGGGTGTTTTATGATACTGTCTAATCGTCCTTTGCCGATACACAATGTCCGTTTAGCTAGACGAAGGCGGAAGTAATCTGAACAATCAGGTTTCTGGCCTGCTTCAGTTACAGAATTGTGTCCGATCTTTACAGATGCCCGCATTAACAAGTTGAACATAATTCTAAATGATGGACAAGCTCGGTCATATATTCAAAAGGACTCATATTTGATTACCTTGAATTGGCGCAAACACTGGACGAGCTCCTACAGGCATTCGTCCAGAGTATGCTTTTTTGTTTCAGGATTTTTATCATCTTTGGGAATCTCAAGTTTGCTCGTAACGTATTCAGACATACACATGAAATATTGTATAGGTTTGACATCTACAATTTCGTATGCAACCTTGTGATGTAATATGCAGGTGGCATTATGTGTTGGTTATCGCATGGTCACAACCGCGTGACCATGCGATAACTTACTTATCGCGATGGCACCTACACGCGATAATCAAGCACGACGCTGTCTCTAATAATGTTAATTAGCGTGAACCTATGTTATGTTAGGTATCTACCTGGGAACTATAAATATTCGTCATTGTTGATGCTAGCAACACTGTAACGCAGTAGACACGGCTCGGCATGGAATTTCGCGCCACAGCATGATTCCGGGAGATGGGATATGACTGTGACATCCCGATGAGCGATACGCAACCAGATAGCGGCTGGCAAGCAAATGACTCTTGAGAAAACCTTCGTTTTAAGACTCGCAAGGTGTGCGTTATATTAAGAACCTCCGTAGTGTTGCCATGTTAGAGCAGTGTTGTTCTGTGAGGGACCTTCTCAAGTGAAGTTGTTTCGTGGTGATTTATCGACACGGTTGCAGTTATCGCACAGAAAACTGTGCGTTTGGGGCGATATGGGAAAAAGACCGAGCTTTATCTCGAGCTCTGATTGGCTGAGAGTAGGGTGCCGTGCGATAAGTAACATTAACACCGAAAGAAGATTATGTCACAATGTTCATTCGTGCTTTCCAATGCTAGGGTAGCTGCTCTAAGGTAAGAGATGACCAATCCTAGATCTCAATTAAACAAGCAATTTATAATTGTCAACGGTCCCAATTTGCCGTAATATAATTTGCATGCTATCACAATTGCGGTTATTGAAGTGCAAAGATAAAATACACAAGTCATTAATATCTGTCAACTGCAAATGGAACCATTCGCCTTTTGAAGCGCTTTACATAATGTTTCTGTCGATTGGCAGTTCATGAATGCGAGCAGCTTATATTAGCTCCAAGTGGAAGTCTTTGGTCAGCTCGGGATATTCCAACAATTGGATCACCAGTGCCGCAGTTAAATAAGTGTCGAGTGGGAAGTACATATTTCCTCTTATGCATACTTCGCCCCCTCATACCATATACAATTCCATTTATTTGTGATCCGCGACGAAAACACCTTTTTTCCTCACCTTTTATCGCCCCTCACTCATCAATTATCTTAAAATGGTATGATTTACCTGCTATGCACGTTCATTCTGTTGTCTGTGCCCACCTGTCATTTTTTGACCCCTCATTACCTATCCGAGATGCCCCCCTGTAATCCGTCAAACCACTTGCTATGCCCAATCGATCATTCGTTATTGTGTCATTCTGCGCTAAAAGGCGAAGGAACCAGCTATATATCCTTAGACAGAGGCATGTTGCGGTCGATATATGTCATAGGAGAGCAAGTATACCCGTTTTTTTCATTTTGAACCTAGGATATCAAACATACCACGTGACTTACAAAAGCAGTTGTGTGAGTATTACAATGACACTTGCCACTGATAGATACAGTCTTTGTATAGTAGGCAAACAGGTAGGTGCGTGACTCCAGAAACTGTTATCTGCCAATGAATTCAGTAGTCTTGGACATAGCGAGGATTCGCTAGGCAAAAAAATAATATTCACCAAATCGAAAATGGGAACATGTACACGAACCTGATTGATAGCCATTATTGAAGGTAGGTGTACCATATTTGTCCATGAAAACATTCTCTCTGTGCAACATTATTATGTTACACGTCATGTTCGATTTGCAGTGTACGCCAAGTACAACTACCATTGAAGCAGAATATGGGCGATAACAGTATCTAGTTACCTAGCTCTAGTTACCTAGCTATATGTCAATCAAGAACTTGATAGGAAATAAGCACCAGGTATACCCAAGGTAATTGCATAGATAGAATAACCATGCCCTTAAACCTTCACATTTGCTCAATTAAAGCGCGATTTGTGCAGGTATACATTGTTGGCCAGCAGGTCTTTAATGTACAACGTTCGCATGAATTGTCGTGTAGACACGTGTTTGCAGTTTAATATTGTACAGTATTTACCAAAATTATGCGTAAACCTTCTTATCCAAATATATCTTAAAGTATACTGATATCAACGCCTCGGAATACATGTTTGAAGAAAACTGCTGTCAGTATAATAAATACGTTCATACTACACTATCGTCCATACTACATTATCCAAGAGGCAGACATTTTACTAAATAAATAATCAGCGCACATTTAATATCTGCTCGATCAGTCCATTGGCGATAAGAAAGCCCGAAATGTTCATATCAGCCAATTGTCAGTTGTGCAGTCAGACATATGTAGTCGGTAGTTGCGAGGCATGCAGTGTACACTTCATTGTGTGTAGACAGTAATTGACAGAGGTCATCGCTGATGTAGGTTAACATATGGCCACATATATTAGCTAAGAGGGATATATTTTGCGAAACACAGGCATTCATTGTCGCGTGATAAGCTAACATTGCCTCTAAAATTGAGCCCTTTGTTACATATCACATATTGTTGAACGCGCGTCACTTTTAGATGTCCAAGACAATACAAAGAGGTACAAGAAATTTACATCGCTGCAAAAACAAAGTGACATCGCAACGGCTATGGACGAAGATGTCCCTTAAAGTTCTACGCCAACTCTGATAATATACATTGCCCACATCGAGTTACAACTCAAAGAAGCTGATGGTGCTATTGCGCAATCGCCTCGTATTCAATGTGGAATACCGATACAAACAGGTGCTACAAGCTTGCAGCGAGGGTGAGTTACTCGACGATACAGAGTGTCTGCATTAAGCCATACTGTATTTATGGCGCCAATTATAGTTTGTTGCCAGCACACATCACATTAAACCACCATTAATTCAAACCATCAAGTAGCACACGTATCAGACACCAAGCTTCGAGAATATTGTATTAACAGCGATATTAATAGGTATTAGCTCAAAGTGGGTAGCAAATATGTAGTAACAGGTCCTCGTTCCGATTGCAGCAGCCCCCAGTATAGAAACGAATGTCAGCCGAGTTATAACCACTGGGTGCATGTCTACCCCTGAACAACGATGCACAATGTTATAAACTTCGACCTGTGTGCGTCTAGAAAATACACATATACTTTGTCTATGGCAAAAGCGCATCTGTATATGAGTAATATATGAAACCCCAATCAAGAAAGTCGTCTTGACACCCAATCAGCCAGTATCCATCAGCCAAGTGTAATAATCTAATCTCAGCGGTTTCAGTGTATTTTGCCACAACACTCTGGACAAAGCTTCTCTATTTATAGGGGGAATGGGTGGGTTACCTCGTAATCCTAGCATATTACGTAGGTCGATGGGCCATTGAATGAAATATTGCTTTATAACGGACTGCTTGTGCACTAGGTGCATGGTAACTGCGCTATCGTGAAACATATCGTGTGACGATTGATGCATATTTGAAGAGGTCATGTTATTTCTTAAGCGATTAATAGCTGACATATACTGATGCGAAAAAGCTTTTGTACTCTGTGCACTTTTTGAAACTGCATTATTTTAACTGATATATCGGTCGTAAATCTGCTTACAAATATCTGCATTTTCTGTAAGGCTTAGCGGAAATATTTACATAGCAATACATCGCCTTTATTTGATATAAGCAATTTTAGAAACATCACGGGATGCAAAATTAATTAGGATTTCTCCTCAGTTATTAATTTCAACAGTGGTCTTTAAGGCTATTAATACGAAGGGGCACTTCATCCTGTGTATATTTCGTTATGGAACTTCATCAGTTAAAACATTGGAGCAGATTCATTATGTCCTTGGAGGCGCTTCAATATGACATGATTTTTTATTCCATGCAGTAGCGTTCTTTTATTCCTTACAATAGTATAACAAAAGACAGAGTCTGAATCGAATTACAGACTCAGAGCAGTTGATAGGCAAAAGCTAATAACCTAATAGACGGGTCAATATCTGTATTGAGGACAGTATCAGAACCTACAACTCTACAATAGGTAGTGGAGCATTCGAACCACCGGAGAATTTGCAGTATCAATATAGCAAACACGAATATGCAGTTAACCAGAATAACACGGTATAGTTTGTCAAATGGTTTTCTGATTCCATTTGACAACAAAAGCAAGCAAGTGCATCTTTTTGAAAGACCAAATCATTCTTACACACACAACCAGCCCACCGTTTTTAACCTCTCGGATGACTTACATTAGCGCACCGCATGACGTGATTACTTAAGCTATAATCAACGTCTTGTTTATCATCGAGCATCAAGCAACTTAGATTTTTCATATTAGAGTGACAGACGGTGTATAATCAAGATATCCAATGCATAACATGTGTGCGGTACAAGCAATGTACTGTCATAGAATAGACATGAAATAGACTTCAGGGTGGCCTGTGTTGCGTCGCGCTTCATCACCGGCTTACACATAAGCCCTTTGAGCAATATCTTTCTCCATGCACCTGATCATCCGCTTATGCAACCATTTCCATTGGTGGTACTTACTATTATTAAAATTGCATGGAAAAAAGGTTTCTTGGTTCAAGGACTTCGCTAACATTTGCTCACACAGTAAGTGTGACATTAAAATGTAACCACGTGCATGCAAAAAAGCGCCAGGTTATAGCCAAAATTCAACGAACATACACAAATGCAGTTGTCTTAATGGCAAGACTAACCCACACAATACACGCACCTCCATTAACACAATTTGTGATTAACCTGTACCGTTCCAGCAGTTTATGAATGGCAGTTGTGTGCATATACAAACAGGGCTGTGATAGGGTGCAGTAAAGGACCTACAATTTACACCCATAGATATCCAACACGGTAGGTTTTATTGAGGCTGTCCAAAGAGATCAACACGGAGTATTGATGTACAATTCAGGACGACATTTTCAGATTCCACACGATGTATATCAATCGATTGTGGCTTGACCAATTGTTATGATGGTCTTTATACACACCAGCATATTACTTTATACGTATGGGTAATAATAGCACAGTATCGGACTAATTACAAAATAAAAGATAGAGTACCAATGCTACAACGGTGCATGTTTACATTTAGGCGCACAAATCCACTCATATGTTTTACAAATACGGTCCTCCTGTACACAAAACTAAACATCCATTATCTTCTATCATACGTACAGCAACGAAAACTGATGAGAAATGTGCAGAGATTTGGGTGTCCGTCATTAAGTCTACAGCAGATCGAATATAAATATTTATAACAAAGAAGTTTATGCTGAAGGTTGGCAATGGAATGAACACAGGTTGGTGCAACATGTGAAACAAATTGCAGCCGCATTAATTAGCCCGATGGTATCATTGAGGGTGTGCAAATAACCCATAATTAGCCCGATGGTATCATTGAGGGTGTGCAAATAACCCATAATTAGCACGATGGTAGCATTGAGGGTGTGCAAATAACCCATAATTAGCACGATGGTAGCATTGAGGGTGTGCAAATAACCCATAATTAGCCCGATGGTATCATTGAGGGTGTGCAAATAACCCATAATTAGCACTATGGTATCATTGAGGGTGTGCAAATAACCCATAATTAGCACGATGGTATCTTTGAGGGTGTGCAAATAACCCATAATATTTAATCATTGAACGCTCAATAAATCTGTGATTAAACGTACATTTGTGCTGCGTTTTACTCTGGATCAATTGTGCCCAGCTGTACATACTTTATACATGAAGCCTTGCAGCACAGCATTCAATGCCACTGATGGGACATACTGTAAATAATGCCCAATGCAAATTTCCTGGAATGAAGAAGACGGGTGTCTGGTGGATGGAGCCTCCCACAACTGTGGGACGTAAAACCTTATATACGTTGATAGATTATTCCAAATGGTCCAATCATATATTATTCCAGATGATCCACGAAAGCATACGAATCGTCCTAAAAATCGTATCTATTTCTCTTCCTTATTACCGTATTATTGGGTGTAATGGCTTCAAAATCCCAAGGCGCCACCATCTTGCGGGATCGAACTCGCGATCTTATAATCGGTAATGCAGCCCCAGGTGTAAAATTCAATGAAGTGATATTCATTATGGGAATGTGCTCTAGATTTCAGTTAACCCTTCGATGGTTCATCAATTAAACGCTTTATCGTTATTCCAAACCAACACCAGTTTAACGTAAGGATATGCATACGCATGTTCCAACAACAAGCGAATTCATTACATCCTTATTTCCAACTCAACAAACCCCATAGTTGCTTTTATTAAGACCACACATGTATAGCATCCCAAAGAAGGCAAATTCTCCAGGACGATAGACCTGCATGCTACTTCCTATAAGATGGTAATGATATCTGCGTATATATAGCATAGCTCCGCAGATTATGGACACCACGTCAAATCTGCTCAATCAGCAGATATCTATCTGGTATATAGTCCGAGAAGATGATGGTAGTACGATGCATGTGGTGGGTGAGGTCACAGGGCAAGGTCGATGAGACATCGTATGGATGTATGGCGTTGTTGATCGACTTCTCTTGGCAATAATAAGGACGGTAGTGTGAGGGTGTGATGTTCATATTACGGGGACTTCATTCAAGAAAGGTTGACAATACACGGGAACAATTCAGCATGCTGCAAATAGGGACAGTGCTGACTTGAGGTAAGTATCATTTTGAGTGGTCATCAGTTTGGATCATTGTTCTTGTATTGTAGAGGCAGTGATGCGCTTTTCGACATTTTCACATGGTCTTAAGTTACTCGACTTTACGGTAACAAAGAGTAGGGTGAATCAATCACATTCGGCGAAGGTATAAGTGCGCAAGCCTTATGTATTGTATGCGAGAGATGCACAGCAGGTATGATTTCCATGTGAGGTTTGTTTATGGAATGGAGGAAGCGCCGAGCAAATGGACGCCTTGGATTGGTGTTTCTCGCTAAAGAGCATCTGACAGCTGTGTGATCTTCAGTGTATCAGTTTCTGCCTCATACATGCACACAATATCTGTCCAACACACCCACATACACACACAAACAACACATACCCACAACATATATATATATCTATAAATATATATATATATATATATATATATATAAACATATATATTTATATATATGTATATATATATATGTATATATATATTTATATATATATATTTATATATATATATTTATATATATATGTGTGTGTTTGTGTGTGTGTGTGTGTGTGTGTGTGTGTGTGTGTGTGTGTGTGTGTGTGTGTGTGTGTGTGTGTGTGTGTGTGTGTGTGTGTGTGTGTGTGTGTGTGGGTGTGTGTAAATAGATATGCGTAGATATGTTTATATATATAATTCTGCCGAGAATGTCGTGCAATGATCAGTCAGGAAATATTCACAGGAAATGAGCGCATATATTCGCAAACCAGAGAACCACCCCATACTAAAGTATTGCCGTTTGAATGTATTAATGCAATTGGCGATGAAGCCATGTGCACAGTGACCCGGCGAGGATATTTAAGTCAAGATAATTTGCTCCTCAGAGACAATACATGTCTTCGGTAAATTAGTCGAATTTTCACCATGCGTATGGAATGCCTGTTTTCTCTCAGATGAAGACGTTTCCATTACACAGAGAAACTCGAAATGCGAGAGAGAATTAGGGAAGACCACTTTGGTGGTCATTAATTTTCACCTCATGCCTTTATAAGTTTATGCTACAGTGATCGGTAGCCTTCACTTACACCTTCAATTATGCATTTCATAACATCAGTAAATAAATTTACACCTCAACCATAAATCGACTCAAGTACCCACACACTGGAAATTCTGCAACATGCTAGTCAATCGGTATTACTGTTCCTCCGTCGCTAATTCAAACACCACTTTTTATAATGCTATTGCTACTATATTGGGTAATATTTAAATAAAAACTACAAACAACAAATATTTCCTGTTCTACAATCACGCTGACCACAGCAACCTGTCGTTCTGGAAGCATGTACACCTTTGCATTACGTGGGGCTGCAATGGCTTTGGATGCATAGAAAGTCTAAAGCATTAATGAGCATTGCCCTCCTATGGTTGTACACCATGACGCCGATTTAATGGTTGATATAGCAGTACAGTCACACATTATGAATAAATATATTGAATACCACGTCATTGTGTATTATATCACAACGTTTTAAGAAGGTGACATAATATTGCATTTAGTTATAATGCACTGCTGTGTGTGATGCGACATACGGCAATGTAGCATGATATAGTACCACATTGCTAAGGCGTGATTGCATTATGTTGCTTAACATAACCCCCACACAGCTACACGTGACTGTCTCGGTCGCAATGATTGTCACATTTGTAGTGAATATATGACAGTGACTATCTCTGTTGCATTGACTGCATTCGTCACAATGGCTGTCCCCGTCACAGAGGATGATTCTATCAAAGCTAAAACCTCTGTCACAATGACTTCCTCTTACATAATTACTTTACAGCAGCACACCGAATCCATAGCGCCAACAAAACTATTCCCATGTTGCTGAGCGCACATCGACAAACCCATTTCCGGTTCCCACAGACAGAAAAACGTCGCCTTCGCTGTGGTCCTATTTCGTGCTTGGTAGTTATTTCGTATTCAATGTTCTTTGCGTTCCGTTTTATAAAGCAAAGAGTGCCCAAATAATTGACGAATAGCTTATAAAAACGGTGTGAAAACCGTTAACCCTATCAGCTTGTAGAAAGAAGCATGATCTATGCCCGTTTATCACAACACACAGCAGGCACAAACCTGACCCAAACATTGCTTCAATGCAAGTTTACAACGATATGCCGCCAGCATTTTCAATCATACCTCAAAAGCAATTTAAACAATAATTAAATACACGTTAGCTGAATTGATATTGCTTGCAATCAAAGCATTTAGTCCTGTCGCAACATTGCATATCTATTTTGAGGCACACTTGCTTCTCATAGAAAACTGCCGACGCTAGGTCTCCCTTTGCAAAAGTGGTCAAATGTTCGCAATAGCTATCGTATGCCTGTTTTATTGTCAGCCCCCGTGATGCAGGTGTTTCCTTCATCCTGTTGAAAGCAACGCCCCATGTCAGATAACAGTTTTGCACTGATTTCCTAATCAAAGAAACAAGCAATTGTAATTTGTAAAAGGCCAATGTACATGGAACTAAACACAAACTTACCTTGGTTCGATAACACGCATGATTTCAACAACATAGTGGCTGAGAGATAACATTGAGGGTGGCCAAGATCAATAAGGAGTCACAAACGGATATCTCATGTATTTATAAGCTTCCATTAAGTTCTTCTTCGCCATCAACTATCACCCATATTTACAGTCAATAACGAATCCTCATTATTCCTCACACTGCTCTTACCATAAAAGCAATAAACAAGCCGCACGTTTATATTACCACCGCCACCACCACAAATGTGATTAACTTGGGTCGACAATTGTATAGACGCTGTGCCAAGCTTACCTCATCAGCTACACTCAGATATACCTCATCAATTAAATTCAGAGGAGACGGCATAAATAAAATCTTAATTAACCTGATGTCGTCATTTAACCACGAATGGTTCTCATAACGGGGTCCGTAGGATAAAAGGTTTAACTAGATATAGAAGTATGTAAAACGTAAGACGGTAAGGTGCTACAAGAATGTCCTTTATATGATGTATATATATAAACTATATATATATATATATATATATATATATATATATATATATATAGAGATATATATATATATATATATAGATATATATATATTATATATATATATATATTATACATATATATTATATATATTTAGATATATTTATATATATAAAATATTATTATATATATTTATATACATATATATATATAAATATATCTATATATATAGAGAGATATGTTTAAAAATCTATAAATATACATATAATTAATATATATATATCAAGAGATATATATATATATATATATATATATATATATATTGATATATATATATGATATTGATATATATATATATATATATATTATATATCTATCTATATATATATATATATATATATATATATATATATATATATATATATATATATATATATATATATATATATATATATATATATAAATTGACTATATAATGAATGTGTTCTCATTGGAACATCGAAGATTTGTAGCGCAAATACTAATCATACTTGTAGTAGATATGGCAATCACCATAGATGGGATATGAACTGCATTCCATTGTCATTTATGTTTCATATATTGGTTCCATTAAGCCATGAACAAAAGTTAAAACATCATATTAAACGAGCAATTGTAACTTGAAAACGGCCAATGTAGCACGATTCAACAATGGCTTCATTGTAATTATTCTGTTGCAGAGAGAATCAATTGGCATGACTAAGATCATTTGAGAGTTATCTCATGCATTTATAGGCTTCCATTAAATGATTCTTCGCCTTCAACTATCCCTCATAATGACAGACAATAACCAACCTTCATTATCCAGGAACCTGTTCTTATCATAATAGCACTAAGCAAGTCAGACGTTGATATAACCGCCACCGTCACAATAAAGTAATTATTCCTGTAGAATAAGGGTAGCAGCTGTCCCAGAACTCCATCATGAGTTAATCGAAAGCGCCTGGAAGTTACAGTGTACACGGGTGAGCTTGCATCCATTACGCAATTATAACGCAGATTAAAACACTGCGATGATTCTGATCAGTCAATTAAACCACGAATGGAAGGAAGATTTTAGATAAACGGAGATGGTTAGTATGGTAGTCGCTGATTGGTCATGACACTTATAAATCTCACATAGATTTAGGAAGTTGTTAAACGTGTAACGGTCAGGCTGTAAATATAACATATGCAAGAATGCACATATTTTCGTATGCAAACTAACTTACCTTAGTAAGAGTGAATCCTTACATTCAATACAAACATTGCAACTGCTGCTGGATAATAAAACACAGAACAAAGGCACTTGAAGTTTGACAGTACATTGGTTAGATAATAAAACTATTCATATTGAAATACCGCACATTTCTTTTGCAATTATGAATATCTTTGTAGTACATATATCTTATAGTACATATGGAAAAAAGAATAGACATGATATAAACTTCATCCCATGCCATATTTATTTACATTCAACAGCCTCATTGTATGTTTGTAATTGCTTTGCCAATAAACTGCCTATTTTCAATATTTTGATTCATTAGCAGTAACAACACTGTGTTAAGTGCAGAATATATTAGAGTGATGTTGTCAGTGCAGTGATGCTTATCGGAATCAACTCATACCTGTGTTCATTATTTGCTGCTATTGGTGAGGATCGGTTGATATGTTGCGGCCAAGGAGACGCAAACAAAGGGTAAACATCATAATAAACAACGAAATATGCATGCAATATCATTTTCACACGCTTCAGTAAGCTAGTGCACCGCCCCAGTGATGTAGAGCTGTCATATGCCTTAAGCCCATATAACACCACACACCACAGTCCCAATGCTGACGCCATCGTTACATCAATACAGGTCGTGAACTTGACCACAATCAGCCGCTTGTATATGCCAATGTTGACGTAATACACCATAGACTTGTGCTCGAAGAACATGCGGATTGTTATGACTTAACATCCACATATTATACCAGTTTATGTCCGTTTTCTCATGTTTTGTGAGATTTAAGTATCAGTAGCAAAAATAATTAAATTTTAACCCACATTTGCTGAATAAATATTGTTCCAGCAAACGCCGGATCAATACATCTTGCATTGATATATTTCTTCCCGTTGCAATATGATACGTCTCTCAGACATTTAGTTATCTTGGTACCAGAAATAACAATGCGAACCGATTAATCTAAATTGCTGTCCAATTTATGATAGGAAGCCTTATATAGATCATATACCCAATCACCATTAGTGGGCACCAGTTACTGTGAACTGAGATGATCTCTATCGCAAGCCATATTGAGACAACATCTTTCCTGTAATCATTATACCATACAATAAGGTACTGCCATTCTAAAACAAAGGGTGTTTACACTTTGCAGACGCGCCACATGCACAGTGACCCTTGGCACCTCGAAGGCAAATATTGGAATCATCGCCTACTGCACACGGAGATGCTAAATGTTATTGACCATACACTCTACTGTAGGATAATACATACAGCATTCTTATACGATACCATATGATTAACATATACGCTTATCTTACCAAAGACTAAATGGTCCAACCAAGCATCTTCACCAAAGCGTATACGTGAAGCCAACCATTGGCTTTCATGCAATTTGCTACTAATCACTAAGCCAGGGACAACATACAACAAGTGGCCAATAGGGCTTGAAGCGCTGCTGCTTTTGTCCTTAATAGGTGTTAGTAATTGAACCACACACGATGACAATATGCTAAAATGTGTTGGTAAGTACATTTATAACATTCCAATGAAATGTACCAGATATTCCTTATTTGAGCCGTCAAAGAAATCCTCTCCAATTCAAGGTCCTAGCAGATTTTATGTTGGTTAGAGAGAAATTACAATTGGGATTCTGATTGTTTAGAAACAAAAGTTCCAATTCCCAATTTGCTTCACATAGTACAGAAGTCATGGTCATTCTGCCAGAGGCACACCTTTATTTAGAGTTGGTGTTTTAATTTAGATAGCGACGGTCGAGCGGAGATCTCAATGTTCGCTGTACATGTCCAAAAGAAGCCGAAGAGCGTTACATTTGGAATCAACAACAACAATAACAAAGCTCTCATTGGGCCGGTCCCAGGGGCGTGGTGGTTTAGTGTCTCGCCTTTCGACCCACAGGCTGTTGGTTCGACTCCAAGGTGTGACAACCTGACTGGTTACTCGCGACTGGGATGGTCACGGCAAATTGCGGACCCATCCCTGAAAGGGGATGTAAAAGATTCTCTGAGGACGACGTGCTCCCTGGCAGTGACCACCCTCAGAGTTTCACACTGACTGCTAGTCGTACATAGCCTACGTTGCTAAAAACGACTATAATTTTAACAAACAAACGAAGTCTCACTCTCTCTCTCTTTCTCTCTCCCTCTCTCTCCCTCTCTCCCCCTCTCACCCCCTCTCTCCTCCTCTCCCTCCCCCTCCCCCTCTCTCTCTCTCTCTCATGCATCATTTCCCGTACAGCCTGAAAGGCTAGGTTGCCACACCAATAGCTACTCAAAATGTCTACAGGTTTGCATTAACCAATAAATATCCCTATGAATTGAGACCCATAGAAAACACCGTTCGATTAACTGCAATGGGTGTGGGTCATTATGCGAACTGAATTGCTCCTACAATACAACATCTGTTAGCTACAAAAGTCAGCATACGTATCGGATGCATGCTGATAGGTTGGCGTCAGTGGTCAAATTTATATATGCCATGGATTGTTACGTTATGGTTACAGTGTTCGCCAGTCTACAACAATGTATATCGTCTAGAAATGTGAAAGGATATAGGATGTAGCTGCGCCTGTTCATTTCAAACACAGTCCATGCACGTGTTTTCTACTCAACAACGAAGAGGAAGAAAGTCACTTCGTTGGATGATAAAGCGATCTTTTATTTGGATCAGGCGAGATATTTGTTCGCTAGTTTTACTTATTGTTCAGAGTGCTTATTGTTCATATTAGTTAGGGCATCAATATAAATGAAGGATAACGACCAAGTTGCCAGTTGGATGGTATCTTGAATGTAAAACGTTAGCCAGTGTCGATTATGTTGCACAACTTGTACATGGATACGTAGAATGTCATCACACATAAAAATCGTTATGGAGAGTCAATGCTCGTGTAGCTTGCATGCTAGACAAGCAGGAAAATCCATCGTCTTCAATACAACACTTTGTCTCCTCACCAATGGTCTGCGACGATGACGTAATCAGACAGCCATCGACAACCAGAGATGTAGTGCTGTCAAATATGATCTAAGACCATGACACACCACAGTCCCTATGCTAACGCCAGCGATACATCATGCCGGTCGTGAACTTAACTTCACCAGCCGATGGCATTTTCCAATGTTGCATAAATTCATCATTGACTTCTGATGTCATTCTAGCATATGCCCCTTCGGTGTGGGAAATAGGACAGAACACAAAAGCAGTATGTCTCGAGAGCAAAATCAACCAAATGCTGAACTGATCTTTGTTCCCAAAAATGTCAAATCTAAAATACTTGCATTCATAAACATTATTTCCCGTGGGAACATGATATATCCCTATGGCATTTCGGTATCTGGATACGACCAATAACTATTATAATCACTTCAACAAAATGAGTGTCATTATTGTGATGGCCAGCCTCATACCGATCATATTCCGAAACCAAATAGCCATTAGTGGATACTGTTACAACTGCAAGCAGATATTGACCAAGGCTATCTATCATATGCCTTATTACAAAATCATTTATTCCACATTCATCATATCCTAACGAGATATCCAACACAAAGGTATTGCTGTTCTACAGGATGTTTAAAACAGGCAGACCTCATACAATGTAACCTACGAAATACCCTTCAGTGAAACACATTGTAGACCATCTGAAATACGGTCGATATTTTTCCAAATCAAACTCAGATTTTGTCTAGAGTGAGTCATTAAGTGAGGCAGAATTGCTCCTTACAGACGTTTAGTCTCAGTTTGCTAAAGTAGTCCAAATTTACACTTTTATTTACACTGAGGAACTCAAGAAGACTTATAGCGGTTTCTCCCATTTTATTATCAAGGAAGCGTGCAACTTCAGAGGTCAATTCAAATGTAACCGATAGATAAACACAAACCTGATTTGTATATGCGGTCGATAACGCGTTTGATTTCAACACTGAAAAATCGATCATTAACGAACATTTAAAACGATGCACTTGTTGGTTCAGCCAGTATTCGTTTAACAAGCCAAATAGATTTTTCATTTCCTATATTTTGATGACTTTGATTAAATCTTTTACAATACAAGCTCGGTGTCACAGATTCAAGATTGACTTCGTTTGTTGAGTACCAAACTTATATTTAATCCGAACTGTTCCCCACGCTCCAAACGTCTTTACACACACATACACACACACACCCCCCCCCCACACACAAATATATATATATATATATATATATATATATATATATATATATATATATATATATATATATATATATATATATATATATATATATATATATAGATATATATATGTATTAATATATGTATATAAAAATATTTATATAAATATATATATATATGTATATGTAGATATATATAAACATATACATGTATATATATATAAATATTATATATATATACTTATATGTATACAGAAATATATATATGCATATATATAGTATATATATATATGTATGTATATATGTATATATATATATGAATATATATATATATTAATTAATTATATTCATATGTACATATACTTATATATATATAACCATATATATATGCCTATATATATTTATTCATATATATATATGCATATATTTATATATACATATATATGTACATATGTATATGTAATATATATATATATAAATTGTATATATGTACATATAGTTATATAAACATAAATATATATATATAAGTATATATATATATATGCGCATATTTATATGCATATATTTATATGTACATATATATATAAACATATATATGCGTATATACATACATTTATATATATGTATATATAGATGCGTATGTATATATGTATATATATAAATATACATATATATAAGTATATATATATAAACTATATATATTTATATATATACACATATACATATATATGTGTACATAGATATATATAAATATAAATATGTATGTATGTATATATATATATAAATATATATAGGGATAGGGATATATAATATATAGAGAGAGATATATATATATATATATATATATATATATATATATATATATATATATATATATATATATATATATATATATATATATATATATATATATATATATATATATATACCCTTAAACTAAGTCCAAAGTACATTCAAGAAGCATCTACAATCCTCGAAACTCGAACATTAAAGATGTATCTTCATAACATAGTATCTGTTGGTGGAGCTGGATAAGTACATTCGATTTTTTTTTACCAATCTATCAACATTAATACTGGCTTTAATGAGGTAATTTCTTACTTATGCTTTTATCTCAAGATGAATCATAAGTTACTGAAGCGTAGTCAGACAAAGGAAGAACTATGATGTGCCACAAACTGACAACGATAATAGTGTCCATTTACTAAGGTATGATTCTGCTGATAAATAATTATCTTATTACCGATACAAAATATAATGCAATATATTAAACCTCCCTCACTAGTAGCCACAATCTTTGCCCCGAATACGCCTCCAGTATTATGTTTTGAAAACAAATATCTCTCCTTAACATTAACAAAACTAATAATACAGCAGAGATACAGGCAAAATGATATATGATGTTCATATATTTGCGGTTGGCTTAACCACACATTTGACAATAATAAGCCCTTTTCAGAATGATAACATAGATAATTTTGTAAATCACTTAAAACATAAGTATCACTGGGTGTGATATCATCCTGATCTAAAGGCGCCACCACCTTGCTGGATCGAACTCGCGACCATATAATTAGGACTGAGGCCCCAGTAAGATTCAATTAAGGGCGAGTTCTACATTGATTCATTTCAAAGTACGCCCTTCGATGATTCATCCATCCAACACTTTATCATTATGTAGCATATCCTCGCAGATTACGGACCTCCCGTAACATCTGCTCAATCCGCCGATTACTATCTGGTATATTGTATTGGGATGGATGAGGTGGGTGAGGTCGTAGGGCTAGGTCGATGAGATGTCGTACTGATGTATGGCGTCGTTTATCGACTTATGTTGGCAATAAGATGGAGGGTATCGTGGTGGTGTGAAAGGTTTACCATACACGGGAACAATGCAGCAAAGAGGGCCAGGCAATGCGAATTGGGACAACTGTGACGTTAGGTAAATATCATTCTGAAGGGGATAATTGGTCGGGAACGGTGGAGTGCATTGTTGAGGTCAATAGTCAATGAGATAAGCGTATGTACTTTTGTAAAGGAAGTGGTTGGTCTTACAATTCCAACGCGCGGTCTTTATGTTACTCGCATTTACGGGGACAGAGAGTGGGGAGGAATCAATTACATTCGGCAACGGCATAAGGGAAGAATCTTCGTGTATTGTACATACACGATGCATTATGCAGCTGGTACGTATTAATGATTGGTCTAATATAGAACATTGCTCTATAAACAGCGTTTACAAAACACCTTCTTTCAAAGCACTAACGGCAAGCCTAGTAGACGAACAATTGTGGTAATTGTATGCGCTGTTGGACTCAACAAGTCTCAGACATTTGTAAGGTCAGTGTGTAGATCCTGTTTGGTTACCTATAAAACGTGCTGTCTTGGAAACAGACACAACAGTCCCCAACACCCACAGTCAATAATAACGAACACACTTCTACAGTATGACATCATTAGTTACTCCCTTCGATGTTCGTTACCAACTTGCGATAGTATTAAGTAATCTCAAGTTAAAGATACGGTGACATGAGACCCATAGGAATTCTGCAGGAAATCACCAGCTGTACGATGTTGTGGTCTGCGGGCGTTCTACGGGTTGTTCATATACTCTTTAAAATTTCTTACATATTTTAAGATATAATTAATTCTGAGTGTGGGTTTTTTAAAATACTTATTTCATACACCAAATACCGTGATTAAATGACCGTTTATTACATCCACCGACAACATACGTATTTATGTTAATAGACACACGTAACATGTGGTAAATTGCACTGTACACACATATATAGTCCTTTACAATCAAGTGATCTATATCATTCTGCATGATCGAAAAGTCCAAAGTCCTGAGCTAAGTATTAAACATCAAGTCAAGTCCAGACATCAAACTAAACAGTCCCATATAGTTCCATGTGATCACACAATAATGGTATTTTGTACTAGGGCGGGATCCCCGGGGTTCAAAACGTTGGCGATTGTACATTCACCCGTAAGGTGTCAAAGGAACCCAAAGCGGACCCATAGAGCACCCGTAAGAAAAACCGTGCGTGCTCCACTTAGGCCCTGCAAGGCCCCCGCACGACTACATAATGGCCTTGTATGGGCTGAAACCCGTAAGGAGCCTATATCTAGAAGTAGTACATGAATTAATATTGCTGACACTAATAACTTGTCGCAATATTGTATATCCATTTTGAATTAATGATAGTGAGCTATATACAAATCATATTCTAAAACTCAATGGATATTATTACTGTTAACAGATATGACCCCTACCACACACTGTATCACACGCAGGAACATTTGCAACAGTAGTCCACTTATCGCTTTAGGTATCCTATGCCTTTTTATAGTCTGATCCCTGTGATATAGCTGTTTCCTTCATCCTGTGGAAAGAGTTTTGCACTGATTTCGTTGCCGACGAAACGAGCAATAGTAACTGGGAAAAGACCAATGTAGATGCTACTGATCGCTGAACACGAACTTAGCTTGAACATGATTCGACAATGCGCTTGATTTCAATGCTACTGTGGTAGAGGGAGAACAATTGGGGGTGACCAAGATCATTTGTGGTCACAACCGTATATGTCATTTTATTGAAAATCTTCCATGAAGGGATTATTCGCCATCAACGATCCCCCATATTCACGTGTAATAACGAACCTTCATCACCCCTAACCGTGCACTTACAATAATACCATTAAACAAGCCAGACGTTGATATAACCAGAGCCATCACAACAAAGGTAATTGACTCATGACGACAAGAGGGTAGACGCTGAGCTAAGCCTCCCTCATCAGAATTTTGAGAGCCGCAGATAAAATTGATTTACACTCAGAAATATGTCTTTGATGGAATTCAGAGGATACGGCTTAAATACAGAGACATCAATATCATGACGTCATAAGACAACCAATAGTCTACAACATTCGGTCGACAGAAGGTAGGTGTCAGATAAGCAGGAATATATAGTGAATTATGTACGAATGCAGAAATCGCTGTTTGACCATGACGCTGATAAATATCACATACATTTAGAATGTTGTCAAACGTGTAACGGTAAGGTGATTCAAGCAGAAGATGATGCGTGCTGTTAGTGAAGTGATGCTTATCGACTTCAGCTCAAACCTGTGTTTATCATTTGTGTTACTGGGGAGGATCGGTTGATATGTTGCTGCCAAGGAGACGCAAAGAAAAGCAAACATCATATTGAAGGGCGAAATATGCATGCAATATCATTTCATGCGAGATTAAAATGCACGTATTCAGCAAGTTAATGATGGAGGTTTAAATGATGGTGGTTTCAATGGGAGGAAGCAGCATCAAAGGATACTGAAGCGAACATATGTGTCTTGCGACTTCCGCCACAGATGACATGCTACCAAAACATTAGTCATGCTTCCAACAGAAATACCAGTCATTTGATTTTGATATTTGTTCCTTAATTTGTTTTGGTGCATAATGAGAACTTTTTAGAAGATTAAGCCGGGGCGTTAATTAAATAGAGCTATTAAGACCGAGTTGTCAATTGCATGACGGGTGCACAAATAAACTGCTTGCAAATGCATCTGTGAAACATAAGCATGTCCATTCACAATGAAATTGTTAGCAAGCGAGTCAATGTAAAAACAAGGTGCATGCTAGACAAACAGCAGAACCCGTCTTCCTCTTTATAACGCTTTTCATCAATGGTCTACGACTATAACAACACTCAAGCATAATTTGCGTATTCAGACCGTCGCCACTAACCAGTGATGCAGCGCTGTCAAAGGACCTAAGCCCGTATAACACCACATCACTCAGTCCCAATTCTGACGCCAGCATTGCATCAACACAAGTCGTGAACTTAACCACAATTACCCGCTTGTATTTGCCAATGTGGAAATAATGCATCAATGTGGAAGTAATGCATCAATGTGAAAGTAATGCATCATGGACTCTGGGAACACGTGGATTTGTTTGTTATGGCTCAACATGCATATATTTCCGTTTTTGTCTCATATGAGATTGAGGACAGTGCATAAAAAACACTCCGGATCAGGAGCAGAAGTAATCATATTTTAACCCACATCAACTAACCAAATATTTGCTCTAATGAACACCTAATCAACAACTCTTGCATTTACATATTTCTTCCCGATGCAACATGATATGTTTCTCAGTCATTTCAGTATATTGGTACCAGTAATAACAATGAGAACCAATTAAGCTAAATTGCTGTCCTATTTATGATGGGCAGCCTCATATTAATCATATCCCAAAACCCAATCACCATTAGTGGACACCAGTTACTGATGACCTCTATTGCAAGCCATGTTGCATTCATCAAAACATACGCTGAGGTAAATATTTGCTCCTATCTTACCAAGCCGTTGCACTAAAGCGTTTTTATGGAAACCATTTGATTGTATACAGTTTACTACCAGTCTTTTTGCCAGAAACCACTCTCAATATATTACATCAGGCGAATAGAGAGGAATATAGAAAATAAACGTATTGCCATTATAAAACGAATGCTTACAATTTGCAGACGCGCCACATGCACGGTGACCCTTGGCACCTCGAAGGTACTGTTGCCTACAGTAGCCTACGGAGACGATTCGCCGAGGTGATAAACCACACGAAATAGCCCTGATGTGAAACACAACGTAGACCTGGTACACCTTCAAAGATTCCATCAAGATTCAATTGATCCTGTGAGACAACAACTGACGTTGAGTAGCCCTGTTGTTCTCATAGGTATACTATTGCTTTTTCCGTGATATGTGGAGAGCAACAAAGTTCTATATCTCTTTTCGAACAATATTGTTCGACAGATGTCTGGCATATCCTCATAAACCCAACGATCAAATAGTACTAGAATAGAGGTCAATATAGATAGATATTGCCCTAGCTGAGCGCAAACATAGTTTGTGCAAGCTGTTAACAACACCTTTTCGGCGGCAGCGACGATAACTTTAGGGATGGGTAAGATCACTTAGAGGGAGACGGAGGTTAATCTCATGCATTGATCATCTTTGATGAAGTGTTTCTGCGCCTACTATAGTACACATTGTGTAGAGGTGTGAAAGGGACAAGCGTGGCGTTTATGGAACGACCTTACTCAGAAAGTGGGCATAATAATAACATCGCATATACGCAGAAACGGTCCATTACTTTTGTTTCTTTGTTGTCTTTATTTGGAAAGCTATCAACCGAACAAGATTGCAAAGAGTGCATTGTCTGCCTATAACGCCACTGGTCAGTTCTATTACAATATGGACCAAGTGTCAGTTCACACAGGCGGCGATTCACTTACACATCCGATCCTGCATTACACAACATCTTTTATTTACACCTTGTATAACATTCGCTCTAATTATCGACCCCGTTGCTAAAACAACAGTAGTTATTGAGAATAAATTAAACTTAATGCAATATGCCATCTACTATGTCATATAAACAGAACTGAATGGCTTAACAGTAACATTGCATTGAACCTAGCAGACCAATCATTTTACAATGCCATGCCTGAATAGAACAATTTGGAGACTGACCACCATTTTAAACAAATACAAAATGTCCAACAAACTGTTGCTGTGTTCTAATAATAACCAAACTCAGCGGGACATCATTACTGGGGAAACTATTTTTTCCATTCCAATTTATTATACAACTTCTGCCACCACCACAACTGCTACATGTATTACTACTACTTCTGCAACTAGTTCTACGACTATTTTTGCAACAAGTGCTACTTCTTACGCTAGTACTATAGCTACTACTACTACTACTACTACCTCTACTGCTGCTGCTACTTTTATTGCTTAAAGTATTGCTAAACAAGGACCGCAAACAATGCCATAGCTACCACAGGTCATTCTGCAGTTGCCACGAATAATATTGCTACTGATTTCACCCGTAATACTACAATTCCACTTGCTTTAGCTTCCCTGATTTTCAAGCATCATCATGCATTATGCAATGTTGCAATGCATTGTGCCACAAAGTTCCAGTACTACACCTTGATCCAACACTACACTCCTATACCTTAATGCTATACCACGGGTACCATATGCGACAATGATGCAGATACTTAAATCACAACGAGACCCCATCTCCCCGTAACAGACACACGCTGACTCCATAACACCCACAGAACGCTTTCCATTATACAGCATTATACATCTACTGGTTCATTTTCCTTCCTTTCAATCAGAAGTGCATCGGTATTACTACTGTCTTGAAGCGTGGTGGGTTATGTTTACGTGTTCTTTGCATCAATGTTTTAACAGAAACGAACGCCACTACAATTGATGTATGGTGTATTTGAATTTTAAAAACTACAGAAAGAGGAATGTATTGTCATTATCTACAATATTGAGGTTGGGAAACGAGGTCTGATCATGCACTTGGGCTATTCCTGATAAGGGGAATGGCTTATGCAATGGGTCACAATGATCGCAAGCTTTGACCAAAGATTACCTGATTCAACCTTACCCACATAATATAAACATTGGCAACCAGAGCTTCATATGTTAAGGCAAAATACACAAGAAAGCAGCTCCTATTGGTAGAAGCTGAATCGGCCATTCGCATCTTGTTTGTAATTTTGAGAAAACTATATGAGAGCACTAGGTAAGGTGATGTGCGCGTTAGTGGTCATAAACATTCCAGATAAAACTACCAGCAACACGGATAGATTTGCTATCGTTAGCTCATTCATCAATGCCATGGGAGTTGATTACCCAGACGGCCGTTGAATACCCAGACTGTGTTTTGACCATTTCAACCAGACAATGATGTAGCACTTCCAGTTGATTTAATCACTAATAACACCAGACACAACAGCATCAATATTGCAGCAATGCTGTGTTAGATTGCTGCAATGCTGGTCGTGAACTTTGGCACAGCAAGCTGCTAGTATTTATCAACTTCAAATTGCCACGAGTACGCTCTTAGACTTCCGTTGGCAACCCGTTGGGTTCTGTGTAAGGGATCATATAACAAACGGTTTTTAACCAAATTTATAAAAGTACAATTCCCTACACCATACCTGCTGATGGCATTAACCGCCATGAAAACGCAAAGAATTGTGATATTTCATAAAGATACATATATTTTACTTGAGCTTAACAAATTTAGTTTTATTACATCTTTTAATACAACAAATGATTAAGTGCTTGTAAGTGCTTCTTGAATGTACTTTGGGTTTAGCTTAAGGGTAATATATATATATATATATATATATATATATAGATATATAGATATATATATAGAGATATATATATATATATATAGATATAATATATATATATACATATATATATATATACATATATATATATACATACAAAAATATATATATATATATATATATATACACATATATATATGTATATATATATATATATATATATATATATATACATACATATATATATATGAATATAAACATATACATATATATGTATAAATATATATATATATATATACGCATGTACATATAAATATATGCAATTGTATATATATATATTTATGTATATATAACTATATGTACATATATATAATTTTTATACATATATGTATATATATACATATATATATATGTATATATATACATTTATATATACATAAATATATATGTATATATATATATATAGATATACATGTATATATATATATTGTAAAGCTTATATATATAGTCAGCGAAATATAGTAAATAAAAAAGCTATTTGGCTTGTTAAACGAATACTGGCTGAACCAACAAGTGCATGGTCTTAATGTTAGTTAATGATCGATTTTTCTGTCTTGAAATCAAACGCTTTATCGACCGCATATACAAATCAGGTTTGTGTTTATCTATCGGTGACATTTGAATTGACCTCTAAAGTTGCACGGTTCCTTGGTAATAAAATGGGAGAAACCGCTATAAGTCTTCTTGAGTTCCTCAGTGTAAATAAACTGCACAAGGTGTCTTACAGTGAAAAAGCAAAGAACACCAAAGTGTAAAATTGGACTACTTTAGCAAATTGAGACTAAACGTCTGTAAGTATCAATTCTGCGTCACTTAATGACCCACTCTAGACAAAGTCCTAGTTTGATTTGGAAAAATATCCACCGTATTTCAGATGGTGAACTAGGTCTACAATGTGTTTCACTGAACGGTATTTCGTAGGTTACATTGTATGAGGTCTGCCTGTTTTAAGCATCCTGTAGAACAGCAATACCTTTGTGTTGGGAATCTCGTTAGGATATGATGAATGTGGAATAAATGATTTTGTAATAAGGCATATGATAGATAGCCTTGGTCAATATCTGCTTGCAGTTGTAACAGTATCCACTAATGGCTATTTGGTTTCGGAATATGATCGGTATGAGGCTGGCCATCACAAATAGGACACTCGTTTTGTTGAAGTGATTATAATAGTTATTGGTCGTATCCAGATACCGAAATGCCATAGGGATATATCATATTGCAATGGGAAATAATGTTTTTGAATGCAAGTATTTTAGATTTGACATTTTTGGGAACAAAGATCAGTTCAGCATATATGGTTGATTTTGCTCTCGAGACATACTGCTTTTGTGTTCTGTCCTATTTCCCAAACAAAAGGGGCGTATGCTAGAATGACATGCGCATATTGAGCCACCGAAAACCACTTGCTCTTCCATCAGAAGTCAATGATGTATTTATGCAACATTTGAAAATGCCATCGGCTGATTGAAGTTAAGTTCACGACCGGCATGATGTATCGCTGGCGTTAGCATAGGGACTGTGGTGTTACATGGTCTTAGATCATATTTGACAGCACTACATCACTGGTTGTCGGTGGCTGTCTGATTACGTTATCGTCGCAAACCATTGATGAGGAGACAAAGTGTTGTATTGAAGACGACGGATTTTCCTGCTTGTCTAGCATGCAAGCTACACGAGCATTGACGCTCCGTAACGATTTTTATGTGTGTTGACATTCTACGTATCCATATACAAGTTGTGCAACATAATCGACACTGGCTAACGTTTTACATTCAAGATATCATCCAACTGGCAACTTGGTCTTTATCCTTCATTTATATTGTTGCAACATCAATCAATAGGTAAAACAAATATCTTGCTTCATCCAAATAAAAGATAAATTGGTAGTTTGGAAGTCTGACAAACATTCTTCTGTTGCATAATGCTACGATCGCTTTATCATTCAACGATGTGACTTTCTTCCTCTTCGTTGTTGAGTAAGAGAAAACACATTCATGGTCTGTGTTTGAAATGAACAGGCGCAGCTACATCTTATTTCCTTTCACATTTCTTGACGATATGCATTGTAGGCTGGCGAACACTGTAACCTTAGCTGAACAATCCATGACATATATAAATTTGACCACTGACGCAAACCCAGCATCATGCATCCGATACGTATGCTGACTTTTGTAGCAAACAGATGTTGTATTGTAGGAGCAATTCTGTTCGCATAACGACCCACACCCATTGCAGTGAATCGGACGGTGTTTTCAATGGGTCTGAATTCGTAGGGATATTTGTTGGTAAATGCAAACCTTTAGACATCAAGATAAGCTATTAGTCTGGCAACATTGCTGAACCACTCCCTGGTTGTTGTTTTCCTCCTGCAGACGTTCCTACCTGCTGTTTCCTAGAGAGAGACAGAGATTGAGAGCTCGTTTGTTTGTTCGAATTATAGTCGTTTTTAGCAACGTAGGTTACGTACAACTAGCAGTGAGTGTATCTCTGAGGGTTGTCACTGCCAGGGAGCACGTCGTCCTCAGAGGATCTTTTACTTCCCCTTTCAGATATGGGTCCGCCATTTGCAGTGACCATCCCAGTCACGAATAACCAGTCAGGTTGTCACACCTTGGAGTCGAACACACAGCCTGTGGGTCGAAAGGCACTAAACCACCACGCCACTGGTACAAGCTCATTGAGAGCTCCACTCGGCCGTCGTTATGTAAACAAAACCACCAACTCTAAATAATGGTGTGACTATGGCATAATGATCATGACAAGTAGTATGACCTACTTTAATAGCAAAAACAAATTAATAGCAAACTTTTTATTGTATACAAAATCAATGTCATCTCCGTTGCATGCACCGTTCTGGGACAATGGTAAGAAAGCCATCACTGGCAACATTGTGCCCATCTCTCGACACAATCTGATTGATAGAATAATATAGAATGACTTATTTATTGTTTTTTTCATGTACAATGTCGAGAGTAAAATAAACTTCTTCTTCTTCTTCTTCTATTGCTTTGGTTGCCATAAGCTATCGGTTGTAGTGTTTGAATAAGTAGTGGACAAAAAAGAAACACAGTATAAGTAGTAGCGGTAGACACAGTAGTAGAAATGTAGGTAGTGTTATCAGTAATTAATAGTAGGTAGTGTTATCAGTAATAAATATTCAACTTATCCCTTGGTGCTCACAGAGAAGATTAACCCCTTAAACTTCACCCCCGTAATGAATAGCCCTCTTATTCTGTAGCTGCAATTATTATCATTTGCACCCCAGTACATTCCTGATAGGCTAAGCTTGTGTTGAATCACGGCTGTAATCCAGTTCAAACTTCATATGGATCAAGTCAAGCATTATATTGATAAGATAAGTCTGTTTGATACAATGAAGTTGTATTGTATAGCCACTGAGGCTAATATAATAAGGTATACAGCGTCCTTGATAACTTGAGGCAAAACATTGAACGTGTAACTGAGATTGTCAAGTGTTTTAGGAATGATGTCGAAAAATGATACGATTCTGTAAACTTACTGAACGTTAGAAATAAATGATTGCAAGTGCAACAATTCTTGGAAGACCTTACGGATATATATATGTATATATATATATATATATATATATATATATATATATATATATATATATATATATTATATATATATATATATATATATATATATATATATATATATATATATATATATATATATATATATATATATATATATATATATATATATATATATATATATATATATATATACAACAGCTTTTTACAATTCCAATGCATTATACGTCAATTGTCTTGGCGTTCTTTACCCCTGAAAAACTCTGATACAAAAAACACAACATCCGTACCCATTACAATTCAAGACCGTAACAATGAACCAGTCGATGTATGGTCTGCATGATGGATAGTGTTTTGTGGGTATTGTGTGTCAGTGTGTTGCTTTAATGGGGAGAGGGGGTCTCATTGGATTGAATTATCTGTAACAGTGCCCCAGGAGATATCCGTGGTATAGCTTTAAGGCATGGGAGTGAAGTGTTGATCAAGGTGTAATACTTTGCACTTTGTAGAACAATTCATGGCAACATTTCGTGATGCGTGATGCTTCTTGGACCTCAGGGCAGCTAATGCAAATTGATATTGTATTATTAAGAGTGAAAACAGTGGCAGAAGTAATTCTAGCAGTAGCAGCATTACCCGTGGTAGTTATGGCGTTGTTTGTCTTTCTGTTGTTTGGCAGCTAAGGCTGCAATACAATACGCTATAGAAGCCGTACAAGTAGCAATATTAGCAGTAGTAACAGCAGAATCAGTACAGGTAGCACTATTAGCAGTAGTAGTAGCAGCAGCACCAGTAGAAGTTATGATGGTAGTCTTGGTAGTAGCAGAAGTAGTAGAGGAAGCAATTGAACTTGTAGCAGTAATAGCTGTAGCAGAAGTATTAGAAATAGTTGTTGTAATTGTAGTTGTGGCAGGAGATGTGATAGATGTCCCTTTTGGTTGTTCCTGTTGTTACTATTGGAACTTTTTTTTTTACAATTGTGGTCAGACTCAATCTCAATATCGTTGTACTCAGGCATCGCATTGTACAATAATTGGTCTGCTGGATACAATGCAATGTTACTGCAACGCCACTCAGTTCAGTTGAATAATGCAACATGGTTGATCGCATATTGCATTAAATTGAATTTGTTCTCAATATTAGCCGTTGGTTTAGCAACTGGGTCGGAATTTAGAACGAATGTTATACAAAGTGTAACTAAAAGATTTTGTGTAATAGAGGATCGGCGGTGTAAGTGAATCGACGCTTGTGCGGACTAACACTTGGTCCATATTGTAATAGAACTGGCCAGTGGCGTTATGGACAGACTATTCAATTTTTGCGCCCAGTCATGTATATGATTTGTTCGGTTGGCAGCTTTCCAAATGCAGGCAATATAGAACCAGAAGTACTGGGCAGTTTCTGCGTATTAACGATGAATTATTATCCTCACTTAGTGTTTTAGGTGGTTCCCAAAACTTTACGCTTTTACCTGTCACTCTTCTTGGCAATATGCACTATTGTTGGCGTAGAAACACTTCACCAAAGTTCATCAGTGCACGTTGATGATCCCCCCTTAACAACAGCTTGCACGAAGTACGTTTGCGTTCCGCTAGGGTTACATTTATATTGACCTCTGTTCTAGGTGTATTTGCCCGTGTCGTTTACGAGAACATAAAAGAAAACAGTGGGACAATCTGGCGGAGTCGGACAGTAAAATCCATAGAATATTTATGAGAAAAATAGGGCTACTCAGCGTCAGTTGTTGTCTTAGAGGAGCAATTGAGTCTCGATGGAATCTTTGATGGTGAACCAGGTATAGGATGCGTTTCACTTCAGGGATAGTTTGTGTAATTTATCGCCTCGGCAAATCTTCGCATTCGAGGTGCCAATGATCACTGTGCATGTGGCGCGTCTGCAAAGTGTTAACACCCTTTTGTTTTTAGAATAGCAGCACCCTTTACTTGGTATATTTCTTTCTATTAACAATAAGCTACAGAATCAGTACAAGTAGCAATATTAGCAGTAGTAGCAACAGCATCAATAATGAATCTTTACTGCAGTAGGTGTATGATCATTCTCAACTGGAAACATACCAAGCCTGCTGCATGCACAAGGACATTTCACTAAGGACTGTTTTTAAATGAGTGCCTCTCATAATAATATATTAACCATTTAATCAGTCTCATGGAAGGTTGCTCAAATAAGGAAGAGTGTAGCAAAGTATGCCCGAGAGGAGAGCTGTTGTTTCTGAGACTTGCGTGAAGGTATCCTCTCTACTCTCTATAGCATTCGGCTCGGATTGTAAGTTCGCTTTCACATTTTGTGACGTGACTTCCTCTCATGTAAACCGCTATATGACAGGTTCCTTTGTTGCTTGTAATGAACCGGTGCTTCGCGTGGGGTCTGTGAAAACAACAGTCACTGCATAATTTTTGTCGGCACTCATGAAATCAACAGCGCAATTGATCCCCGGACACAATGCGCTGAATGAAGTGCTATTATTATTACGAATGGATTGCTGCTCACTAAAGCCTGTAGAAATGCTGTTGTGTCATATTTGTCAGTAAATATGATGTTTAGCTCTTCCATGCGTCTCACTGGCACAAACATATTTAAACGACCCACCCAAATAAAATATGAACACAGATATAAACTGATTTCAATAATCATCACATTCTTGCGAACACCTGCTCCTATGTCGCCTACACTTTAAATCGTTTGGTTACCGCTTACGATACTCATTATTCAAAATCATAACCAAGTATGAAATATGGCTTATTTGCAAAGTGTTACACACAATATGGGAATATCGAACAAAAGAACGCAGTATGTTTGACGTCTGTTCTGAATGCCACATTTACCACAATTGCGTTACAATTTGTCGATATTTCAATATGAACACATTCATTATACAGTCAATTTACTGCCAATCTTCAGGTCCTTTCTTTGTCTGTTTCAACGCAAAGCAACAATCGAAGTTCTCAAATAGAATGTAATGATTTATACTTATATTTGCAAGCGAGAATAATTGCATTATGAAATAATCAATGTATGTGTACCAGAAAACTTCATTCCTGTGTCACCTTACCGCTATACATCTTATATCCTTTTAAATATATTTATAATGTACTAACATCATTGCTGAGCCGAGGAAACGCAGGAGTCAATAAATATCTCCACTTGTATATAATCATCCTTCTTCAGACCAATTTTGTGGACCAATCGTGGTTGAATGACGTCATCATATTGATCACATTGTATATAGGCCGTCTCATCTGAATGTTATATGAGGTAGCTTCATTTAAGCTGCGAAACAGTCTCGGCCTTGCGCACTGCAATTTCCTGCCACTCTCGGCTTTCAGATGAGGGAGGCTAGACACATGTCTAAAATTGGCTTTAAGACCTTTCCCGTCCACGGGAATAAGGAAACATCTACATCACTGGGGTTTGACAATAAACAGGCATCCGATATCTATTGCTAAAATTGGACTACTTTTGCGAAAGAACACTGAACGTCAGTTGTTATCTCTGGGGTGCAATTCTACCTAACTTTACGACCCATGCCAGCTTTTGCCTTGGTTCAATTTGGCAATATATCGATGGAATGTGTTAAGGTGTACAATGAGTTATTTTGCGTTGTCTTTAACCGTTGTGAATCGTATCCATAAGCAATTGGATGTGAAACCGTGCCATCGAGTTGCCTTTGGTCACCTTGTATCGGGTGAGTTTTCAGATTGTAAGCCTTCGTCAGAATGGCAGTACTCTCGTTTGGAATTCACCTGATGTAGTTCTCTGGCTTTGAGACTCAAACTGCAATAGTATTATTGATTCTTATACCTATGTCTACTATCAAGATACCGGAATGCCATGATACGGCTAGCATAGATTAATTGTTTGCGTCCGCATAGGGTATGTGGTGTGTGGTTTTATATGGGATTGGGTCATTTGCCAGCGCCCCATTACTCGTTAGTGTCGGTGGTCTGAAAATCTAAAGATTTTGGGGGTTTGTTATAAGAGCAGACTCTTTTCAAAATTGTATAGAGGAAGACATGTTTGCTGCTTGCCTTGCCTTATATAATTATCGTTGGAATTGCAAATAGTCGTCACTAGTTCCTAATCATTCTTAGAAGTATTAAACATGTTAGCCATTGACATCTATGGGTGTTTGAAACGCCAATGATATATGGTTTTGTTCATCTAATTGCCAAATTCATCGAGCAGGCTGTAATGGAGTCTGTTACGTGTGGCAGTAACAGGCGGAGTGGGTCTCATTGTGATTCAATTAAATGTGGTAATGTCACAGGTGGTACCCGTGGTGTGGCATTGTGCACCTAAACGCTGTGTCACGCATGACATTGTAGTGCTGCATAATGCATATCAACATTGCTTAAAGCTTGAACAGCACGGCTGCCTGAACAATAGATAAGGACGGAGTGGCAGCTGTAGCTGTGACAGTATTCCAAACACATATTGTCACGGTCCTATCAGAGATTTCTATTGTTTACATTGATGCGCATAGTCTATGACATCCACAATAACATCGCTCGGTAATGGATAACCATCTAGTGTTGTTGCTTCTATTGTTGCTGTTACCATCACGGTTATTAGGCGGTTTTTGTGACGTGACTCAATCTCCGAATGAATCAGACATTGCATTATAAAATGATTGGTCTGCTTTAAGCAATGTTGCACTGAGTTAAGTTGAATAAAGCGTCATTATCCCATGATTGATGTCGAATGATGGTAGACTGAAAGTGTTCCAAGGAGCCTCTATTGTGGTAGGAAAGGTGTCAATATCAAATGTTTAAAAGGTGTCAGGAAATAGTGATGTATAATTCAGTCGTATGAATCGACGCATTGGTCCATATTGTAATAACATTGGTAAATGCCGTTATGCAGTCTATGCGTTTTTGTCATAGTATCTATTCTGTTGATAGCTTCGTAGGTACGATCATTGGAGAACCAAAGCTTTAATACTGATTCTGCTTATTTACGGCAGTTGATCACTCACATAGTGTGATTTGTGGTTTCTTGAACACTATTCTCTTTCACACTTCTGGACTCGCTATTGTAGACATCAAATCATTAAATAAAGCTACTAACTACCAGAGATGTACATCTATAACCCCCTATGTGGTCTTGATACACCCCAGTATTCTCTCTCTACAAACAAAACGGCATTGTTGAAATCAAACGTATTATCGACCGCATTAAAGACGCAGGTTTGTGTTCAGCGATTGGTAACATCTGAATTGACCTCTAAAGTTGCTCGGTTCTTTGATAAGAACATGTGAGAAATCTGTTCACAAATATGATCTGAAATTAAGACCTTCCTGATTTCCTCAGTGTTATTCAAAAGCGTACATCATGGGGTCTGACAATGTACAGGCAACGGACAGCTATGGATAAAGCAAACGGACACTAAATGTAAGTTATTGTCTCTTAGGGGCAATTTGGCCTCATTTATTGACCCACTCCAGCCGTTGTCTTAGTACAATTTGGAAATATATCGACCGTATTTTAGTCGGTGAACTAAGTTTACATTGAAGGGTCATCTCGCATGTGGTGAGTCTGCCAATTCTTTGGAACGGCGAAACCTCATTTGGGATACCTCTCTATCATATGATAAATTTGGGGGAGATATTTTCTGCAATAAGGCATATGATACCATTGGTTATCTCTGTTTGCAGTAACTTGTGTTACAATATCCACTTATGGTGATTGGGTTTTCATATGATTGATATGAGGATGACCATCATAGATAGAACCAATATTGAGCTAAATTGATTTGTGAGGTTAAATGTGGTATACATACACCGAAATGCCATTGGGATATATTACATTGCAAGGGGAAATAATGTTTTGAATGGAAGTTTTATTGATATAACTATGGTTGCTTCTACCCTCGATACTTAATGGTTGTGTGTACTCTCCTTTTTCCACCTAGGCTAAAGGGACATATGTTAAAATTACATACGCATGTTGACCCACTGAAAATCTTAAATCAAAAGTCTATGATGCATTTATGCAACATTGGCACATAACAGCGGCTCATTGAGGCAAAGTTCATGACCTGGATTGATGCAATGTTGGCGCCAGAATAGGGACTGTGGTGTGTGGTGTTATGTCGGCTTAGGTCATTTGGCCACACTACATTACTGGCTAGTTTCGGTGTTCTGAATACATTAAGTAATGACAGCAGTAGCAACATTAATAGGAGTAGCAGTAGTAGTAGTAGAAGTAGTAGTAGTTGCAGCGGTAGTAGGAGTAGCGCTGGTAATAATGCTTTTCTGTGTTGTCTCCCTCAATGCTCACAAGCAGGATCGTCACAAATATTACCGTCCATAATCGATGGCCCTCGAATGTTGTTCTGACGTTGCCGCTCCTTTATGTGTTGGATTACTGTGCCAATCCTGCTCAGTCTCCATATGGATCCAGTCAGGCAATACGCTAATATGATTGGCCCGCTTGATACAATGAAATGTCACCATATAGTCACTCTTGGCTGAAGGGGCAAAGCATAAGGTTGAATAATTATTAAGGAAGTGCAATAGTGTAAGTAATTGGGTCGGTATTAAATAAGATTTGGGTTGAGGTGTTAATTGATTAACGGTTGTTTGAAATGCGTGATTGGATGTGTAAATGAATCGAATGTCCAATCAATCCTCTCAATTCGCTTTGCTTTACTGATGTAATGACTTTCATTCATCATGTTGGACTGCTGTAGGAAACGGACATTAAAAGACATTAGTTGTCTGCGAGGAGCCATTCAGTCCCACTTAACCAACCTTGCCAACAATTGTCGTAGTTCATTTGTAGAAAAATATCTGTTATCTTTTTTCAATGCATGAGAATATATGTTTGTTCATGCAATCCACCGATCTTCTATGTCGGCTATTGGACAGGCAACAATGCAATGGGGGGGGGGGGGGGGGGGGGGGGGTGCCACGGGCCAGTGTGTCGGCTAAATGAGTACATCCTTTGGAATGGCAATACCTTCGTTTTGTATATATATCCGGTCTGATCCATATCTAGCTCTGTTAGATCTTAGGAATACTCCTCGAGATGCCAGTCTGGGCTCACCTACTCAACGTCTAAAATCTCGGAGACTAAGAACTGTTGGGCCAACTCCATCATCACTACTGCAGCCACAAGCCATGCCAACTACATTTGTTCGAAGTGCATTGTCACATGTACGCCAGCAAAAGAAGGCTTATTATGATAAAAGTGCCATACCTTTACCAACCCTCCAGCCAAATGATGTAGTGCGTATGCAAACCACTAAAGGCTATGATAGACTTGGCCATGTTGTTCGAAAGGACAGTGCACCAAGATCTTATATTGTGAGCTCTAATGGAACTGAATATCGCCGAAACCGTCGACATCTCCTGCCAGTATCTGAAAAGCCAATAGTTACACCTGAACTGGTTTCACAACCTCAACTAGTCTCGCCACCAGTGCCAGTTCCGCAGCTTAATCAACCAGTCAATAACCAGCCAGATAATCAACCACCTATTGATCAATCTGTCAACCACACTCCAGTGCAAACATCAAGAACAAGTGATGCTTCAGATGCACCAAAATATTATTTTACTAAAAGTGGACGCATATCTAAACCAAACCCTAAATATATGCAGTAACCATATGTTTATTCATGTTGTATATGTTAAACTGATGTAACATGATATAATCTAAGTTGGATATGTCTAACAGTGTGTTTATAACTATTTTCGAGTTCATAAACTATTTTGCTTCATGTTACTTTATTGCTTGAGTGCATCTGTGCATATACAAATTTGTGGTAATTTACCTCCAAAAAAGGGAAGATGTAGATTACTTGAGTTGTAATACTTTTGTATGAAACAAACTTGTTTCTTGATCATGCGAAGTAGCTCTTCCTATGTCGATCTGTTTTAGTTCGTACTCGTGTTGTCACGGACATTAAAATATCATCTTAACATTTGTTGGTGTTATGCCTACAAATCTACAGGTATCATAAGTTGGAATGGAAGAAGTAGATTCATTAGGTGCAGTGGTCGTATCTGTAGCAGTATCTGAAGTGACGAAGGTCCACAGAGTCAAATGTAACGGTGTTATAAGGAATTGCTATTATCTCCCGTAATGCTCGCGGAATATAGCATCCTACATACTAATCCGCCTTGTTTGGTTATAATTAGAACTCAGCAACAGCACGTTGGACATTTTTTATTTATTTAAAATGGTGGCCAGACTCCAAATCGTTTTATTCAGGCATGGCATTGTATAAAGATTGGTCTGCGACGTACAATGCAATGCTACTGTTAAGCCACTCAGTTCAGTTTATATGACAATAACTAGTGTTGTTTTAGCATCAGGGTGGATCATTAGAGCGAATGTTATACAATGTGTAAATAAAAGATGTTGTGTAATGCAGGATCGGATGTGTTAGCGAATCGACGCCTGTGTGAACTAACACGTGGTCCATATTGTAATAAAACTGACCAGTTATTATTATGCTCACTTTCTGAGTAAAGTCGTTCCATAAACGCCCCGCTTGTCCCTTTCACACCTCTACACAATGTGTACTATTGTAGGCGCAGAAACACTTCATCAAAGATGATCAATGCATGAGATTAACCTCCGTCTCCCTTCAAGAGATCTTACCCATCCCTAAAGTTATCGTCGCTGCCGCCGAAAAGTTGTTGTTAAAATCCTATGTATTGTCAACAGCTTGCACAAACTATGTTTGTGCTCAGCTAGGGCAATATCTATCTATATTGACCTCTATTCTAGTACTATTTGATCGTTGGGTTTATGAGGATATGCCAGACATCTGTGGAACAATATTGTTCGAAAAGAGATGTAGAGATGTTGCTCTCCACATATAACGGAAACGTCTATATTTCTAGCGTCTGACAGTAAAAAAGCAAAAGTATACCTATGAGAACAACAGGCTACTCAACGTCAGTTATTGTCTCACAGGATCAATTGAATCTTGATGGAATCTTTGAAGGTGTACCAGGTCTACGTTGTGTTTCACATCAGGGCTATTTCGTGTGTTTTATCACCTCGGCGAATCGTCTCCATAGGCTACTGTAGGCAACAGTACCTTCGAGGTGTCAATGGTCATATGGCGCGTCTGCGAATTGTAAGCATTCGTTTTATAATGGCAATACGTTTATTTTCTATATTTCTCTCTATTCGTCTGATGTAATATATTGAAAGTGGTTTATGGCAAACAGACTGGTAGTAAACTGTATACAATCAAATGGTCTCCATAAAAACGCTTTAGTGCAACGGCTTGGTAAGATGGTAGCAAATATTTACCTTATTGTATGTTATGATAAATGCAGGAAACGTGTTCTTGCAACATGGCTTGCAATAGAGGTCATCAGTAACTGGTGTCCAATAATATTAATATGATGCTTCCCATCATAAATAGGACAGCAATTTAGCTTAATTGGTTCTCATTGTTATTACTAGTGCCAATATACTGAAATGACTGCAACAGTTATTGATTAGGCGTCTATTAGAACAAATATTTGTTCAGTAAACGTGGGTTAAAACAGCTACATCACAGGGATCAGACAATAAAAAGGCATAGAATACCTAAAGCGATAAGTGGACTACTTTTGCAAATGTTCCTGCGTGTGATACAGTGTGTGATAGAGGTCCTATCTGTTAACAGTAATAATATCCAATGAGTTCTAGAATATGATTTGGATAAAGCTTACTATCATTAATTCAAAATGGATATACAATATTGCGACAAGTCGAGATGTTATTAGTGCAATCAATATTAATTCATGTACTATTTTCAGATTTGGGCTCCTTACGGGTTTCAGCCCATACAAGGTCATTATGTAGTCGTGCGGGGCCTTATAGGGCCCAAGTGGGGCACGCACGGCTTTTCTTACGGGTGCTCTATGGGTCCGCTTTGGGTTCCTTTGCCCCATTACAGGCTCTCACGGACCCTGTGCGGCAATTTTGTTGCGTCCTGGCAATCGCCAACGTTTTGAACCCCGGAGATCCGGCCTAGTACAAAATACCATTATTGTGTGATCACATGGAACTATATGGGACTATTTAGTTAGAGGTCTGGACTTGACTTGATGTATAATACTTAGCTCAGGACTTTTAACTTTTTGATCATGCAGAATGATATAGATCACTTGATTGTAAAGGACTATATATGTGTGTACAGTGCAATTTACCACATGTTACGTGTGTCTATTAACATAAATACGTATGTTGTCGGTGGATGTAATAAACGGTCATTTAATCACGGTATTTGATTATTCGTTTGTGTATGAAATAAGTATTTAAAAACCAGAATTAATAATATCTTCATATATGTAAGAAATTGTAAAGAGTATATGAACAACCTGTAGAACGCCCGCAGACCACAACATCGTACAGTTAGTGATTTCATGCAGACTTCCTATGGGTCTCATGTCACCGTAGCATTAACTGGAGATCACTAAATACTATCGCAAGTTGGAAACGAACATCGAATGGAATCAACAATGTTGTCATACTGTAGGCGTGCGGTCGTTATTATAGACTGTGGGTGCTAGGGACTGTAGTGTCTTTCTCCAAGACATCACGTTCTATAGATTACCTATCAGGATCTACACGCTGACCTTACAAATGTCTGAGACTTGAGTCCAACAGCGCGTACAATTACCATAATTGTTCGTCTACTAGGCTTGTCGTTAATGCTTTGAGTGTTTTGTAAACGCTGTTTATAGAGCAATCTTCTATACTAGACCCATCGGAAATGCGTACCAGCTGCAGAATGCATCGTTTATGTACAATACGCAAGGATTCTTCCCTTATGCCGTTGCCGAATGTAATTGATTCCTCCCCACTCTCTGCACATATTCGTGGCAATATGAAGTCGATAAATACCCGCAGCTGGTTGTTCCAAAGTTCACGACCAGCATTGCAGCAATCTAACACAGCATTGCTGCAATATTGATAATGTTGTGTCTGGTGTTATAAGTGATTAAATCAACTGGAAGTGTTACATCGTTGTCTGGGTATTCAACTGCCGTGCCCCATGGCATTTGATAACACCCACCTTCTCTATTGGCTTTATTCGTGTTGCCGGTAGTTTTATCTGGAATGTTTATGACCATTTTTTACGCGCACATCACCTTACCTAGTGCTCTCATATAGTTTTCTCGAGATTACAAACAAGATGCGAATGACCGATTCAGCTTCTACCAATAAGAGCTGCTTATTTGTGTATTGTGCCTCAAAATATGCGCTCTGGTTGCCAATGTTTATATTATGTGCCATGCATACTGCTAGAATTTACCTAATTTGGGGCAGGTTGAATCAGGTAATCTTTGCTCAAAACTTGCGATCATTGTGACCCAGTGCATCACCTATTCCCATCATCAGGAATAGCCCACGTGCATGATGAGACCTCGCTTTCCAACCTCAACGACGCCTCCTTATTGTATTTAATGACAATACATTCCTCTTTCTGTAGTTTTTAAAATTCTAATACACCATACATCAATTGTTGTGGCGTTCGTGTCTGTTAAAACAATAATACAAAGAACACGTAAAAATAACCCACTACTCTTTAAGACCGTAGCAATACCGACGCACTTCTGATTGAAAGAAAGGAAAATGAACTAGTCGATGTATAATGCTGTATAATGGTAAGTGTTCTGTGGGTGTTATGGAGTCACCGTGAAGCTGTAATGGGGAGACGGGGTCTCGTTGCGATTAAAGTATCTGCATCAGTGCCACGTGTGGTACCCGTGGTATAGCATTACGGTATAAGTGTGTAGTGTTGGATCAAGGTGTAATACTGGCACTTTGTAGCACAATGCATTGCAATATTGCATTATGCTTGATGATGCTTGAAAATCGGGGCAGCTAAAGCAAATGGTAATGTAGTATTACGGGCGAAAACAGTAGCAGTAATATTCTTGGCAGTTGCAGAATGACCTGTGCTTGCTATGGCATTGTTTGCGGTCCTTGTTTAGCAATACTATAAGCAATAAAAGTAGCAGCAGCAGTAGAGGTAGTAGTAGTAGTAGTGGTAGTTGTAGTGGTAGCGTAAGAAGCAGTAATAGCTGCATATGTATTAGTAATACATCTAGCAGTTGTAGTGGTGGCAGAATCGGTATTGTAGATTACTTGAGTTGTAATACTTTTGTATGAAACAAACTTGTTTCTTGATCATGCGCAGTAGCGCTTCCTATGTTGATCTGTTTTAATTCGTACTCGTGTTGTCACGGACATTAAAATATCATCTTAACATTTGTTGGTGTTATGCCTACAAATCTACATGGTGCCAGAAGTTACCTTAAAGGTTCAACGAACCCAGTTGAAGTCGTAACCAGTCAACGTTGGATAATTACACTTCAATTTCTTGCATTCGTCGTCGCGCGTGCTTTTTGTTGTTCGCACAGACGCCTCATCGATCTGTCGATCCCTCGAAGATTCATTTTAGAATATGACATTTACATTGAGTGTGCTCACAGCGACAAAAAGGACATGATATTGCTCAATCTAGCGGGGCCAGAGGCGATTGAGAAAGAACGCGCTTTTTGTAAAGATAGAATTTCTTAGCTTTTCTTGCTTATGCACGCTCTTCGTTATAGTACTGTTACTCACTGCCTGTAGTTGCTGGAGTGGGGACTAATCAGAGGAAATTAACGCGAGTCCTGGAGTAGAGATGCTTATTTGGTTTATTAAATTTCAACAATGAAGCTCCCTGGAATCTCGCGGTCCGAATCGTTTCTCTGACTAGATGAATCTCCGTGACTGACCCATCTGTGGACCTTATAAAGGGTCCACATGATAGGCCAGGCTAAAACAATCCCCACGTGACACGACGAGTCCACTTGGAGGGTGAACTCGCTTGTTGTGAGGATTGCTGAAATCAGGGTTACACCCCTCCCAAAGAATGGTGTGGTGTAACCCGGGCTCTCGTGCTGATAATTAAAGGGGGAGGCTTTTTAAGAACGTATGAGCCAAAATAGTATTATAACATTTTGTTTATGCTGATGCTGCTAGGGGTGAAGATGGTAATGAAATACCTGCTGAATCTAGGTATATACCAGATGTGCTCAAACGCAAGTTCACTGAACTCTGTACACTGCGAAAAAATGTCATTATGGAAGGACATATCTTTAACAGTAGAAGTCAGTTACCTGGTGAATCCATCATTAACTTTGTATCTGACCTTCGAATTAAGGCAAAAACATGTGAATATGGTACATCATAACAGGAGTCATTAACAACAGTGTCTGCAAGCAGCTGTTAAAGGAACCCAAACTGACACTAGCTAGAGCGATTGAGTTGTGTCAGGTTCACGAGGTGTCAGAACAGCAAATGAAAAAGTTTTCTAACTCACTAGACACAGCTGACATGGAGATTAAAAGTGTCCACGTCAAACAACCATTTAAACAACGATCAAATGTCAAGCCACATCCGATGGTGCAGAGGTCGGCTGCTTCACAACAGACTGTGAATTGTAAGAACTGTAGTCTAACTCATGCTGTCAAGACAAGAAATGCTAGAGCGATTGAGTTGTGTCAGGTTCACGAGGTGTCAGAACAGCAAATGAAAAAGTTTTCTAACTCACTAGACACAGCTGACATGGAGATTAAAAGTGTCCACGTCAAACAACCATTTAAACAACGATCAAATGTCAAGCCACATCCGATGGTGCAGAGGTCGGCTGCTTCACAACAGACTGTGAATTGTAAGAACTGTAGTCTAACTCATGCTGTCAAGACAAGAAATGCCCTGCATTTGGACAACGTTGCCATCAATGTGACAAATGGAATCATTTTCAGAAATGTTGTCGCTCTAGGCCAAAGTCAACAAAGGTCAACGAACTACAGGAAGAGTCTCAGACAACCGCATATGACTATGCCGGATTCCAACATGCATTCAAGATTGACACGCTCAATGGCATAGCTGCCAAGCAAGAAATGTGTGTAGTTTTACATGTGAATTGTAAACCAATCAACTTCAAAATTGATACTGGAGCTAAATGCAATGTGACCAGCAAAAAAACATTTGATTTTGTGCGCAGCCATGAACAACTGGATCAGTCTAGAGACATCAGATTAGTTGCATTTGGTGGGAACTCTATTCATGCTATTGGCTCAACCTCACTAAAGTGTCGCAGTGCAAAACAGACTACTAGGATACAAGTGTATGTGGTAGACCGTGCTGTACAACCGATTTTAGGAATCTCAGACTGTGTTAAGTTTAATTTGCTTAATGTGAGTGATGAAGTACATGAGATATCTGAGCCAGAGCTTGACATAGTACAGGAATACAGTGACTTGTTTGATTGATAGTTAGGCAAGTTACAAGTGTCTTATCAGATAAAGTTGGACTCTGGTGTTCAACCAGTGATCAACCCACCTAGAAGAATTCCAGTTGCCATGAATGATAAAGTCAAGGCTGAGTTAGAACGCATGGAAAATATAGGTGTCATAGCCCGTGTCTCACAGCCAACTGATTGGGTGAATTCTATGGTAGTCACCAAGAAAAAGGCAACAGATGAAATCCGTATATGTCTTGATCCAAGACCATTAAATAAAGCTGTGAAAAGGCCACATTATCACATGCGGACCATTGAAGATGTGCTACCAAAGCTAGCAGCTGCGAAGTTCTTCACTGTACTTGATGTGAAATCAGCTTCTTGGCAGATTCCCCTGGAGGACTCATCTTCGTACTACACAAAGTTCAATAGTCCCTTTGGCAGATGGCGCTTCTTAAGAACCCCATTTGGCATTTCATCAGGACCAGAGGTCTGTCAACAGACACTTGAACATTTCTTTACAGGCCAGCCATGTGAAATCATTATGGATGATCTCGTAATCTTGGGCACAGACATTACTGATCATGATCGTAAGCTACGACAAGTATTAGATGTCGCACGTTAGATTGGACTAAAAATGAACTCTCGAAAGTGCAAATTCCGAGTCAAAGAAGTTCAATACATAGGACATGTTCTCATTGACACAGGTGTAAAAGCTGACCCAGAGAAGGTTAAAGCTATCAAGGACATCCCAGCTCCTCATGATGTCAAATCACTGCAACGATTTCTTGGGATGGTGAACTATGTTGGGAAGTTCATCCCGAACCTCAGAAGTGTGACTGAGCCACTGCGTCAGCTACTGCAAAATACATGTGAGTGGATGTGGCTAAAGCCTCAGCAAACTGCTTTCGAGGAACTCAAAAGATTGTTATCCACTTCACCAGTGCTTCGCTATTATGATGTCAAGAAGTCAGTAGTGCTGACAGGTGATGCTTCGAAAGGAGGCTTAGGAGTAGCATGTCTTCAGGAAGACCAGCCTGTAGCATTTGGCTCAAGGTCATTAACTCAAACTGAAATGGGATATGCACCCATAGAGAAAGAACTGTTGGCAGTGCTGTATGCATGTACAAAGTTTAATGACTATGTATGTGGCAGAAAATTTATTGTCGAAACAGCCATTGGTCTCAATCAACAAGAAACCATTGCATTTGGTTCCAAAACGACTTCAAAGTATGATGCTCAAACTTATGAAATATGACTTCCAACTAGTGTATAAACAGGGTGCAGAGATGTACATACCAGATACCCTGTCCCGTGCTCATGCAGCTGATACTGACCAATCATCAGATGAGGATGACCTAGAGGTGATGACAATTTGGCCAATATCTCCAGCTCAAACAGAGAAACTCATACAAGCCACAGCTGATGACGGTACCCTGCAGTTACTTGCAAATGTCATTCAACAAGGATGGCCCGAGAGAATTTGTGAGGTTCACCCTCACATTCGACCCTACTTCCTGTTCAGAGATGAATTATCCGTTGAAGATGGCTTACTGTTTAAAGGGGAACGTCCCATCATTCCTTAAGCATTGCATGCTGAGTACATCGACAAACTCCATGCAGGTCATATTGGTGTGGAATCTACCAAACGTAGAGCCAGAGACATTGTGTTTTGGATAAACAGGTGTAAGGACATTGAAACCAAGCTGAGTGCCTGCTCTGTGTGTAATATCAACAAAGCTCATCAACAGAAAGAGCCTATGCAGATGTACCCGGTGCCAGATTCACCTTGGTCAATACTTGCATCAGACTTATTTGAATGGAATGGGATGCACTATTTGGTGTTAGTTGATTCATATTCCGGATGGTTTGAAATGAACTATCTGAATGATACTTCATTCAGAACTGTTATCACTAAGTTGAAGAGTCACTTTACCAAAGAAGAAAGTTCACATGTACTTATCACTGACAATGGTCGTCAATTTACAAGCAAAGAGTTTACTGATTTTGCCAAAGAATGGAACTTTGAGCATATCACGTCCAGCCCTACCTTCTCTCAGTCAAATAGTCTTGCAGAGAGAGAAGTGGAAAGTGCCAAAGGTATACTTGAAAAAACCAAACGTGATGGATCTGATCCATATCTAGCTCTGTTAGATCTTAGGAATACTCCTCGAGATGCTAGTCTGGGCTCACCTGCTCAACGTCTAAAATCTCGGAGACTAAGAACTGTTGTGCCAACTCCATCATCACTACTGCAGCCACAAGCCATGCCAACTACATTTGTTCGAGGTGCATTGTCACATGTACGCCAGCAAAAGAAGGCTTATTATGATAAAAGTGCCATACCTTTACCAACCCTCCAGCCAAATGATGTAGTGCGTATGCAAACCACTAAAGACTATAATAGACTTGGCCATGTCGTTCGAAAGGACAGTGCACCAAGATCTTATATTGTGAGCTCTAATGGAACTGAATATCGCCGAAACCGTCGACATCTCTTGCCAGTATCTGAAAAGCCAATAGTTACACCTGAACTGGCTTCACAACCTCAACTAGTCTCGCCACCAGTGCCAGTTCCGCAGCTAAATCAATCAGTCAATAACCAGCCAGATAATCAACCACCTATTGATCAATCTGTCAACCACACTCCAGTGCAAACATCAAGAACAAGTGATGCTTCAGATGCACCAAAATATTATTTTACTAAAAGTGGACGCATATCTAAACCAAACCCTAAATATAAGCAGTAACCATATGTTTATTCATGTTGTGTGATATTAAACTGATGTAACATGATATAATCTAAGTTGGATATGTCTAACAGTGTGTTTATAACTATTTTCGAGTTCATAAACTATTTTGCTTCATGTTACTTTATTGCTTGAGTGCATCTGTGCATATACAAATTTGTGATAATTTACCTCCAAAAAAGGGAAGATGTAGATTACTTGAGTTGTAATACTTTTGTATGAAACAAACTTGTTTCTTGATCATGCGCAGTAGCGCTTCCTATGTCGATCTGTTTTAGTTCGTACTCGTGTTGTCACGGACATTAAAATATCATCTTAACATTTGTTGGTGTTATGCCTACAAATCTACAGGTATCATAAGTTGGAATGGAAGAAGTAGATTCATTAGGTGCAGTGGTCGTATCTGTAGCAGTATCTGAAGTGACGAAGGTCCACAGAGTCAAATGTAACGGTGTTATAAGGAATTGCTATTATCTCCCGTAATGCTCGCGGAATATAGCATCCTACATACTAATCCGCCTTGTTTGGTTATAATTAGAACTCAGCAACAGCACGTTGGACATTTTTTATTTATTTAAAATGGTGGCCAGACTCCAAATCGTTTTATTCAGGCATGGCATTGTATAAAGATTGGTCTGCTACGTACAATGCAATGCTACTGTTAAGCCACTCAGTTCAGTTTATATGACAATAACTAGTGTTGTTTTAGCATCAGGGTGGATCATTAGAGCGAATGTTATACAAGGTGTAAATAAAAGATGTTGTGTAATGCAGGATCGGATGTGTTAGCGAATCGACGCCTGTGTGAACTAACACTTGGTCCATATTAAAATAAAACTGACCAGTTATTATTATGCTCACTTTCTGAGTAAAGTCGTTCCATAAACGCCCCGCTTGTCCCTTTCACACCTCTACACAATGTGTACTATTGTAGGCGCAGAAACGCTTCATCAAAGATGATCAATGCATGAGATTAACCTCCGTCTCCCTCTAAGAGATCTTACCCATCCCTAAAGTTATCGTCGCTGCCGCCGAAAAGGTGTTGTTAAAATCCTATGTATTGTCAACAGCTTGCACAAACTATGTTTGTGCTCAGCTAGGGCAACATCTATCTATATTGACCTCTATTCTAGTTCTATTTGATCGTTGGGTTTATGAGGATATGCCAGACATCTGTCGAACAATATTGTTCGAAAAGAGATGTAGAGATGTTGCTCTCCACATATAACGGAAACGTCTATATTTCTAGCGTCTGACAGTAAAAAGCAATAGTATACCTATGAGAACAACAGGGCTACTCAACGCCAGTTGTTGTCTCACAGGATCAATTGAATCTTGATGGAATCTTTGAAGGTGTACCAGGTCTACGTTGTGTTTCACATCAGGGCTATTTCGTGTGTTTTATCACCTCGGCGAATCGTCTCCATAGGCTACTGTAGGCAACAGTACCTTCGAGGTGTCAATGGTCATATGGCGCGTCTGCAAATTGTAAGCATTCGTTTTATAATGGCAATACGTTTATTTTCTATATTTCTCTCTATTCGTCTGATGTAATATATTGAAAGTGGTTTATGGCAAACAGACTGGTAGTAAACTGTATACAATCAAATGGTCTCCATAAAAACGCTTTAGTGCAACGGCTTGGTAAGATGGTAGCAAATATTTACCTTATTGTATGTTATGATAAATGCAGGAAACGTGTTCTTGCAACATGGCTTGCAATATAGGTCATCAGTAACCGGTGTCCACTTATGGTGATTGGGTATTGGCATATGATTAATATGAGGCTTCCCATCATAAATAGGACAGCAATTTAGCTTGATTGGTTCTCATTGTTATTACTGGTACCAATATTCTGAAATGACTGCAACAGTTATTGATTAGGCGTCTATTAGAACAAATATTTGTTCAGTAAACGTGGGTTAAAACATGATTACTTTTCTCAATCTCATATGAGCACAACGGACATACAGGAATGATATGTGCATGTTGAGCCATAACAAACAAATCCACGGGTTCTTTTGAGCACAAGTCTATGATGCATTACTTCCACATTGATGCATTACTTCCACATTGATGCATTACTTTTACATTGATGCATTACTTTCACATTGATGCATTACTTTCACATGGATGCATTACTTTCACATTGATGCATTACTTCCACATTGATGCATTACTTCCACATTGATTCATTACTTTCACATTGATGCATTACTTTCACATTGATGCATTACTTTCACATTGATGCATTACTTCCACATTGATGCATTACTTTCACATCGATGCATTACTTCCACATTGATGCATTACTTTCACATTGATGCATTACTTTCACATTGATGCATTACTTTCACATTGATGCATTACTTTCACATTGATGCATTACTTCCACATTGATGCATTACTTTCACATTGATGCATTACTTTCACATTGATGCATTACTTTCACATTGATGCATTACTTTCACATTGATGCATTACTTCCACATTGATGCAGTATTTCCGCATTGTCAAATACAAGCGGATAATTGTGTTGATGCAATGCTGGCGTCAGAATTGGGACTGGGGGGTGTGGTGTTATACGGGCTTAGGTCCTTTGACAGCGCTGCATCACTGGTTAGTGGCGACGGTCTGAATACGCAAATTATGCATTAAGTGTTGTTATAGTCGCAGACCATTGATGAAAAGCGTTATAAAGAGCAGTTTATTTGTGCACCCGTCATGCAATTGACAATTCGGTCTTAATAGCTAAACTTTAATCAACGTCCTGGCTTAATATTCGAAAAAGTTAATTAATGAACAAATATCAAAATCAAATGCTACGCGGTATCCGACCGGTATATCTGTTGGAAGCATGACTAATGTTTTGGTAGCATGTCCATGTCTCAAAATATATATGTTCGCTCCAGTATCCTTTGATGCTGCTTCCTCTCATTTAAACCACCATCTTACATATTGTATGCATATTTCGCCCTTCAATATGATGTTTGCTTTTCTTTGCGTCTCCTTGGCAGCAACATATCAACCGATCCTCCCCAATAACACAAATAATGAACACAGGTTTAAACTGAAGTCGGTAAGCATCACTTCACTAACAATAGTCATTCTGTTACCTTCAGCACTTAGCGTCTCTTCACTAACAGCACGCACTCTATCCCCTTCTGCACTTAGCACAATATTGTCACTGCTTGAAACACCTTACCGTTACACGTTTGACAACCTTCTAAATCTATGTGATATGTATCAGCGTCATGGCCAAACAGCGATTTCTGCATTCGTACATAATTCACTAAATATTCCTTCTGTCGACCAAATGTTGTATACCATTGGTTGTTTTATGACGTCATGATATTGGTATCACTGTATTTCAGCCGTATCCTCTGAATTCCATCAATTACATATTTCTGAGTGTAGCTCCATTTAAGCTGCGAAATAGTTGCAAACTCAGCCTTGCGTACTGCAATTTCCTGACGCTCTCAGCTTTCTGATGAGGGAGGTTTGGCACAGCGTCTACCCTCTTGTCGTCCTGAGTTAATTACCTTTGTTGTGATGGCTCTGGTTATATCAACGCCTGGCTTGTTTAATGGTATTATTGTAAGTGCACGGTTAGGGGTGATGAAGGTTCGTTATTACACGTGAATATGGGGGATCGTTGATGGCGAATAATCCCTTCGTGGAAGATTTTCAATAAAATGGCATATACGGTTGTGACCACAAATGATCTTGGCCCTCCCCAATTGTTCTCCCTCTACCACAGCAGCATTGAAATCAAGCGCTTTGTCGAATCATGTTCAAGCTAGGTTCGTGTTCAGCGATCAGTAGCATCGAGCGTCTTTTCACAGTTACTATTGCTCGTTTCGTCGGCAACGAAATCAGTGCGAAACTCTTTCCACAAGATGAATGAAACAGCTACATCACAGGGATCAGACAATAAAAAGGCATAGGATACCTAAAGCGATAAGTGGACTACTTTTGCAAATGTTCCTGCGTGTGATACAGTGTGTGATAGAGGTCCTATCTGTTAACAGTAATAATATCCAATGAGTTCTAGAATATGATTTGTATAAAGCTTACTATCATTAATTCAAAATGGATATACAATATTGCGACAAGACGAGATGTTATTAGTGCAAGCAATATTAATTCATGTACTATTTTCAGATTTGGGTTCCTTACGGGTTTTAGCCCATACAGGCCTTATAGGGCCCAAGTGGGGCACGCACGGCTTTTCTTACGGGTGCTCTACGGGTCCGCTTTGGGTTCCTTTGCCCCATTACAGACTCTCACGGGCCCTGTGCGGCAATTTTGTTGCGTCCTGGCAATCGTCAACGTTTTGAACCCCGGAGATCCGGCCTAGTACAAAATACCATTATTGTGTGATCACATGGAACTATATGGGACTATTTAGTTAGAGGTCTGGACTTGACTTGTATAATACTTAGCTCAGGAATTTTTACTTTTTGATCATGCAGAATGATATAGAGCACTTGATTGTAAAGGACTTTATTTGTGTGTACAGTGTAATTTACCACATGTTACGTGTGTCTATTAACATAAATACGTATGTTGTCGGTGGATGTAATAAACGGTCATTTAATCACGGTATCTGATTATTCGTTTGTGTATGAAATAAGTATTTAAAAACCAGAATTAATAATATTTTCATATATGTAAGAAATTGTAAAGAGTATATGAACAACCTGTAGAACGCCCGCAGACCACAACATCGTACAGTTAGTGATTTCATGCAGACTTCCTATGGGTCTCATGTCACCGTAGCATTAACTGGAGATCACTAAATACTATCGCAAGTTGGAAACGAACATCGAAGGGAATCAACAATGTTGTCATACTGTAGGCGTGCGGTCGTTATTATAGACTGTGGGTGCTAGGGACTGTAGTGTCTGTCTCCAAGACAGCACGTTCTATAGATTACCTATCAGGATCTACACGCTGACCTTACAAATGTCTGAGACTTGTTGAGTCCAACAGCGCGTAAAATTACCATAATTGTTCGTCTACTAGGCTTGTCGTTAATGCTTTGAGTGTTTTGTAAACGCTGTTTATAGAGCAATCTTCTATACTAGACCCATCGGAAATGCGTACCAGCTGCAGAATGCATCGTTTATGTACAATACGCAAGGATTCTTCCCTTATTTCGTTGCCGAATGTAATTGATTCCTCCCCACTCTCTGTCCCCGTAAATGCGAGTAACATAAAGGCCGCGCATTTGAATTGTAAGACCAACCACTTTCTTTACAAAAGTAAATAACCTGATCTAATTGACTAATGACCTCAACAATGCACTCCACCTTTCCCGACCAATTATCCCTTTCGGAAGGATATTTATCTAACGTCACCGTTGTCCCAATTTGCATTGCGTGGCCCTCTTTGCTGCATTGTTCCCGTGTATGGTAAACCTTTCATGATTATGTGCCCGTAATATGGGCATCACACAACCACAATACCCTCCCCCTTATTGCCAACAGAAGTCGATAAACGACGCCATACATCAGTACGATGTCTCATCGACCTAGCCCTACGACCTCACCCACCTCATCCATCCCAATACAATATACCAGATAGTAATCGGTGGATCTTACGGGAGGTCCATAATCTGCGGGGCTATGCTACATAATGATAAAAATGTTGGATGGATGAATCATCGAATGGCGCACTTTGAAATGTAGAAATGTAGAACTCGCCCTTAATTGAATTTTACTCCTTAGGCCGTAGTCCTAACTATATGGTCGCGAGTTCGATCCTGAAAGGTGGTGGCGCCATGGGATTATGATAATATCACACCCAGTTATACTTGTGTTTTAAATGATTTATAATATTATCAATTTTATCATTCTTTAAAGGGACTATTATTGGCAAAGGTGTGGTTAAGCCAGATTGTATATCTATTGCATTCTATTGCACCAACCGCAAATATATGGACATTACATCGGTTTTGCCCATATCTATGCTGTATTCTTATTTCAAGAGTTTTGTTAATGTTTAGGGGAGACAATAGTTTTCAAAACATAATACTGGAGGCATATCCGGGGCAAAGAGTTTGGCTACAAACAAATGAGGTTTAACATATTGCATTATATTTTGTATCGGTAATAAGATATTCAGTTATCAGCGGAATCATATCTTGTTAAACGGACAGTATTGTCGTGGTCAGTTTGTGGAATATCAAACATCTTCCTTTGTCTGACTGCGCTTCTGTAACTTATGATTCTTCTTGAGATAAAAGCATAAGTAAGACATTACCTCATTAAAGCCAGTATTATGTTGATAGATTGGTCTAATTGGAGAAGTATTTGATCGAATCAGATGTTTTTACAGCCATTGTGGAATATATGTTGGGTTATGTTGGCGGTTACTGTTCATGGTTAATGTTAATGATGGCATTCTTATTAGTAGAGGAAGAGAATAAGTGGTTGTTGTGGGTGACATCGTCTGCTTTAGCTGTTGTTGTGGCTAACATCGTCTGCTTTAGCGGTTGTTGTGGCTAACATCGTCTACTTTAGCTGTTTACATAAAATAAGATGCATTAATTCCATTTAAGACATCGGCAGCATTTTTCGTTAAACGTATATTTTGATGCGTAGATCTTTGCCCGTCATTGTCAAACGACGTTTGTGCTTTAAAGTAAATTTAGAAGTGAGGGTTTACGCTTAATGTTTGTAGTTAATTTACATTATTTGACTGTAATCACACCCATATGAACATTTATGCAAATGTTGAACATATATTACCCTGTTTGCCAACGATGTATATCTGTTTCAATTGCGCTTAAATTGAGCAAATATGAAGGTCGAATTTCATTGACAGGTTTACGAGCATATCTATACCCCATCACGCTCTGGGTTTACATTTATCCAAACAACTTGAAGGGTAGTTGTACATGTGCGTAAAATGTAGTTGTACATTGTGTACACTGCGTAAGATGTAGTTGTACATTGTGTACACTGCGTTAGATGTAGTTGTCCATTGCGTACACTGCGTAAGAGTAAATCGGATATGTTCATGTACATAATCACTTCCTGATTCAGTGGATCGACGCTGTGCCAAGGGCGGATAAAGAGAAGGTCATCGACTCTTGCGACTTGAGACGCAACTTTCTGTTAACCTCCGATATGAATATATATTTCTATCAGTGGCGAGTAACATTATAATACTCACACGGCTGCCGATATGGCCATGTTAGTCACGCGATATGAATAATATCCGAGGTGTAAAACGAAACCCGGGCGTACTTGCTCTCCACTGACATATCTGTATCTAAGCATTACGGATAATTGATGCGGGGTTCATAATAATTGCTGGATAATCAAATTTAACACATGGGTGGCACAGACAATAGGTAGATAACGGGAAGGCCATTTCAGAAAATTGATTGGTTATGAAACCTAACAAGTGAGATAACTCTTAACAAATAGGGTATCATGAGTTGCAGCCGCGGATCACAATTTTTTTAAAGAAGCATTTCTTTTCCTAAGTGTCTTTAAAAACATATCCGATGACGACACCGGTAAGTAAAGAATGCAGTTGTATGAAGGGGCGAGGAATGTTTAAGTGGATTATACACTCCCCAATGGGTTTTTACTTAACTCCGGCACTGATGATCCGTTTGTTGGAAAATCCGGAAGCGACAAAAGTCTTACATATTGAGTCAACACAGCTACTTATATTCATCGACTTCTAAATTTTCCACGTGTAGCTGATAACGCTACTCAAACTAATCAAATGCGAAGAGACAGAAGAATTATGTAGAGCTCTTCAACAGTCAAATGGTTCTATTTGCAACTGACAATAATTAATGACCTGTGCATTAGTTTTGTGTATTGCAGTTGCCCCAATGGTGATAGCACGACGAATAGATTGTTTCGTTTTAGCTAAATAATTTACGCCAAATGTAACATCCTTGCAGAAGCATACACTTCTTATTAAATTGAGATCTAGGATGGGTCATCTCTTACCTTAGAACAGCCACCTTTACAGGAGCGTGTGTGTTGTGACAGCTTTGTGGCTAACCAAATTGATGTCAAACTTGTGCAATATTTCATGTACTTGTTGGAATATGTAGCGAATCCCTGAAAGAGCACCCGGGAAGTGTTATCCACCATATAACGTGATCGTTGGACATTTGTAAGCCAAATGCAAAACATGATGAATGAAAGTCATTACATCTGATTGGACATTCGATTCATTTACACATCCAATCACGCATTTCAAACAACCGTTAATTAATTAACACCTCAACCCAAATCCTATTAAATACCGACCCAATTACTTACACTCTTGCACTTCCTTAATAATCGTTCAGCCTCATACTTTGCCCCTTCAGCCAAGAGTGACTATATGGTGACATTTCATTGTATAAAGCGGGCCAATCATATTAGCGTAATGCCTGACTGGATCCATATAGAGACTGAGCAGGATTGGCACAGTAATCCAACACATAAAGGAGCGGCAACGTCAGAACAACATTCGAGGGCCATCGATTATGGACGGTAATATTTGTGACGATCCTGCTTGTGAGCATTGAGGAAGACAACACAGAAAAGCCTTATTACCAGCGCTACTCCTAGATGTCATTACTTGCCCTGTTTATACAACTTCAACTTTTTCTACTACTATTTCTGCTGTCACGGCTTGGCTTGTCCTATTTCTGCTGTCACGGCTTGGCTTGTCCTATTTCTGCTGTCACGGCTTGGCTTGTCCGCATTATTAATTCGTCCACTGATTATTCAAGCACTGCTACTAATCATGTAATTTCTGTAGTTTACTATTGATAATACTATTGCTACTAAGGTTATCTACAGAGAATGTGAGGGTTATTAAAAGTGATAATACAACTACAACACAACACCTGCTTCTACAACAACAACTGCTGCTTACTTGTCATTCTGAAAGCTTGTACACCGTTGCGTTGTATGGAGATGCAGTTATTTGTGATGCAAAGAAAGAGTGAACAGTTATACAAAGCTTTACACTCCATCTGTTCTATTCCAAGACGCTGATTTATGTTCGACATAGCAGTGAAATCGCATGTGCAGTATAATAATACAGTTTAAGGCGGCGTCAAATAACCACGCCATTGTGTTATTACAGATATATCACAGCGCCTTACGAACAAGACATATCATACATTGTAATGCAACAGTGTATGTTATACGACTGCCTCTTTAGCAATGATTGCCTCAGACACAGTGAGTGTCGTTGCCTTAATGACTGCCTCTGTCAGTGACGGCAGGCGTCACACCGATAGCCCCTGACAAAATGGCTGCCTCAGTCAGTGTCTGCCCCTTCCCAAACCACTACCGCGGTCGCAATGACCAACTGTTTGGGTCTTCCTCCGACACAGCTTTATAACAAAAGTGCCATCGAAGCTACGAAAGGGCCGACGGACGGACAAACTCCGCAGCAATGGTACATGATAATGGCTGCCAAACTGAATAGCTGACATATGACATATGGGATATAGTCAAAAATAAAGTATTGCCACTCCAGCGGATGGTTACAATTTACACACAATCCATATGAACAGTGAACCTACAAGCCATATGTGCAGTGAACTGTAAAAAGGTATGAGTGCCTACCATATAGCCTACCACAATGACTCGAGGGTGACATTAACCAACCGAACTTTCCATCCATTGAGACACGTAGTATCTACCATTACATATACATCGATATTTTTGTTTTATGTTGAACTAAGACTTTGTCTGGTGAGGGTAGTTCAGTGTGCTGAATTGCTGCTCAGAGATAAGAAATGTCCCTTTGCTAAAGTTGTCAAGCGAGCGACCATTGGACATCTTTCAAATACTGACAAAACACGTTGAATGAATATGAATATTTCAAGTGAGTGAAGTGAATAATGCAAGTGATACTATGACAAAACGCATAGACTGCATATAACGGCATTTACTAATGTTATTACAGTATGGACTAATGCGTCGATTCATAAGACTGAATTATACATCACTATTTCCTGACACCTTTTAAACATTTGTTATTAACGCCTTTCCTATCACAATAGAGGCTCCTTGGAACACTTTCCGCCTAACATCATTCGACATCAATCATGGGATTATGACGCATTATTCAACTTAACAGACCAATCATTTTATAATGCAATGTCTGATCCATTCGGATATTGAGTCACATAACAAAAACCGTCTAACAGCTGCGATGTCAACAGCAACATTAGTAGCACCAACGCTAGATGGTTATCCATTACTGAGCGATGTTATTGTGGATGTCATAGACTATGAGCATCAATGTAAACAATAGCACTGTGACACTATGTGATTGGAATACTGTCACAGCTACTGCTGCCATTGATATGACTAATACTCCTTTCTTATCAATTGTTCAGGCTGACGTGCTGTTCCAGCTTTAAGCAATGTTGATATGCATTATGCAGCACTACAATGTCATGCGTGACACAGCATTGAGGTGAACAATACCACACTACGGGTACCACCTGTGACATTGCCACAGTTAATTCAATCACAATGAGACCCACTCCGCCTGTTACAGCCACATGTAACAGACTCCATTACAGCCAAAAAACACTTGCCATCATACTGCACGCGCGTCGAGTAACTCATTGTTCACTTCCGTCATTGCTATGGTGCTATATCGTGCTGGGTTGTTATTACACATCCCATGTGCTTTGCATTAATTTTAAATAAAGTTTAGAACTAATTGACGTACAGTGTACTGGAATGAAAATATCTGGTGGCTCTATTAGCCTGTAGAACGGAGCATATCGAGACATTACTTTTATAGAGGGGCGGCGTTGAGATGGAAAAACGAGGATTGATCATACAAGTGGGCTTTTCCTGATGAGGGAAAGGGGAATGCAAGGGGTGACAATGTTTTAGCTCATAGCTCCATGAGTGTGTCAGGTGGTACAAACATTGCCATAATTATTGCTGAAAGCAGATTCTATAGGAAGTTGCATTGGTCATTAGCAGGATTATTTGTAATCTTATTAATATAATATATGAGCTACAGGCAGTAGGTGAGTTGATGTGAACGTTAGTGGTCATGAATATTCAAGATGAAAATACCAGCAATACAGATGAAGCCAACGGCGGGGGTGGGGAGCTACTGGGAGCAATGCGGCTGTGTTACATAAGCAGAGATACATATTTCAACTTATGATAAGATTGCGTACCATTACGCAATAATATAGCTCTTCCATTGTACTTAAGTCATTATAACACAGCAGCTTCAACATGCACGCCTACATTGCATCAGTACAAGGTAAATACCTTTGCGCAGCCATTTGCTGGTATTTGTCGACGTCAATTTGCCATGAATATGCACATCGAATTATATTGGAAGCTAATAAGTGTTTGGGTAGCACAAAATACTTTTTTAATAAATAAATAATATACACTACATCTGCTTGCTGGCAATGAGATCAAGAAAGACATATATCATTGGCGTTTAAACACCCATAAATGTCAATGGCTAACACTTATAATAATCCTATGAATGATTAAGTGACGACTAATTGCAATTCCAACGATAATTACTTAACCAACCAAGCAAGGCAAGCAACAAACTTATCGTCCTTTATACAACTTCTTGAAAAGAGTCTGCAAATAAAACAACCCCAAAAAATGTTTCGATGTTCAGACCCCCGACGTGTGATGGGGCGCTGGCAAATGAGCCAAGCTCATATCAAACCACACACCACATACCCTGTGCTGACGTTTGACGTCTCATATTAATATTACCAAACAGTATTGTTACCGTTTGTTCCTATCTTACCAAACACTAAAAAAAGCGTTTTTATGAAGACAACAATACATTTGCAGTTTTTTAATGAGTCCTAAAGCCAGATAACTACATCAGGTGAATTGAGAGAGATATTCCAAGCAAAAGCACTGCCGTTCTAACGAACGCTTGCAATTTGAAAACTCACCCGATACAAGGTGACCAGAGGCAACTCGATAGCACGGTTGCACATCCAATAACTTATGGAGACGATTAACAGCCATAGACCACACTAAATAACCATGCAGTGAAATGCATCGTGGACCTGGTGCACCTTCACACATACCATCGATATATTTCCAAATTGAACAAAGGCAAAAGCTGGTATGGGTCGTGAAGTTAGAATTGTACCCCAGAGATAACAACAGACGTTCAGTGTTCTTTCGCAAAAGTAGTCCAATTTTAGCAATAGATATCGGAAGCCTGTTTATTGTCAGACCCCAGTGATGTAGATGTTTCCTTATTCCCGTGGACGGGAAAGGTCCTAAAGCCAATTTTAGACAATATTTTTGCACTGGTCTCTCACATTCCCTTATCAAAGGAACGAGCAACTGTAACTGGAACCAGAACTTGGTTTGTACATGCCGTCCACAATGCGTTTGATGTTGATGATGCCTTTGCAGAGACAGAAGCAGTTGTGTTGGGCAAAATCACCTGGGGGTAATCAACATACATCTCATATTTACAGTCAATAGAGGACCGTCATTATACCTAACCCTGCTCTTATGTTAATAGGATTAAACAAGCCAGACGTTGATTTAACCACCATCATTGCAACAAAGGTAATTTATTCAGGGTGTGTCTAGACGCTGTCCAAGCCACCCTCATCTGAAAGCCGAGAGTGGCTGGAGATTGCAGTGCGCAAGGCTGAGTTTGCAACTGTTTCACAGCTCAAATGAAGCTACCTCATTAATAGCATTCAGATGAGACGGCCTAAATACAATGTGATCAACATGATGACGTCATTCAACCACGACTGGTCTACAAAATTGGTCTGAAGAAGGATGATTATATACAAGTGGAGATATTTATTGACTTCTGCGTGTCTCGCGGCTCAGCAATAATGTAAGAACATTATAAATATATTTAAAAGGATATAAGATGTATAGCGGTAAGGTGACACAGGAATGAATTTTCTGGTACACATACATTGATTATTTTATAATGCAATTATTCTCGCTTGCAAACTTAAGTATAAATCATTACATTCTATTTGAGAACTTCGATTGCTGCTTTGCGGTGAAACAGACAGGGAAAGTACCTGAAAATTGGCAGTAAATTGACTGTATAATGAATGTGTTCATATTGAAATATCGAAAAATTTTAAAGCAATTGTGAGTTATCTTTGTGGTAAATATGGGTTTCAGAACAGACATGATATAAACTGCGTTCTTGTGTGATTTATATTTGTATTCGATAGGTGGGTCGTTTAGATATGTTGGTGCCATATTGACGGACAATTATGACACAACAGCATTTCTACATGCTTCAATGAGCAGCAATCCTGAAAGTAATGACCATTTTATAAGATGATTCTGATGACAATGATGATGAAACGTATTACAATGGTAATGATGCCGCCGATTGAAATGGAGAAGACGACCATGATTCCAGTTGGCGATGATGATTCATTACAGGATATCACCATGACAACACCATTACATTTACCTATTTACCAACATCAGGTGGAAAATTTAATGTTTATGATCAGTTCACACATTTGATTCGACTGAGAATTTACTATAATCACTAAGACAATTAGGTTCAATCGATTGAGCATTTATTGACATCTGCTGGACAACTTGAGGAATCCCTTGACCGACTTCCGTTTCGCGATGATTGGCTCTCTGCCTGTTGTTCTTGAGTCACTCTCGGACCCGCCTCCAGATGTCGCCACAGCTTCATCCTCATCACTGGGGAGGGCTGTGATCAATCGTAATAATATGTTTTTTGTGTTTATTGATCACCAAATAGAATGTTTCGGCGGATTCTCATTGGTTTCATCAACAGTCGACACGATACAAGATGTCAAACTAACTATACAAATTCCAACTAACATTTACAAGCAGTTAGCGTCGTTTTTGACAGAATAAATTCCCCACCTAAAAACAACAATATAAATCATAAATGGCTTAGTCCAAGCAATCTACTGGGTCGAACCGCAAGATTGCGGAGGTTGTAGACTGATATTTTTATACGAAAAGGTTTATGCTAGTGATAATTTCTGTAACAGCACATAGAAGGAGCACACTAATAATTAAGGTGAAAAGGTTACTCTCAGGATATGCCCACTAATTGCACCATTATTTGTCCATATGATATAACATTGGCTTAAATGCATCACTAACCACGATAATCAATTGAGCTTAACTCTTGTCCAATTTATGATGGGCAGCCGTAAATCAATCATAAGAGCCCGGTAATCATAAGTGGATATTCTGACACAAACTACTGAGGGCAGAGATAACCTGGGATATACATCATACTCCTTACTGCAATGATATCTCTCACGCACTCCTTATATCATACAATATGGTTAATATTTGCTCCTTTCTTACCAAACACGATATGGTCCAATATATTATTTGGCTTGCATACAATTTGCTACCAGTCTCTATGCCACGGAAAGCTTTCAATTAATTGGATCACGAGAATCAAGGAATTATCCGTTATGAAAAGATCGCTATTCCATGTGGCAGATGAACCATGTGCACAGTCACCCGTGGCACCTCCAACGCACTGTTGGTTAACAGATAACCTATCTAGAAGGCTCGTGGTTGGCATAAACAAATATTCATTCTCATGAACTGTAACACTTTATCGACATCAGTAATACCACCCAGGATATTTTTCCAAATTGAACAATGACAATAGATGGCGAGGATTGTCATAAAACGTGTCATTGATTTCTGATATGTGTGCGGTTGACTTCATGCAAGTTTGCAACTATGCGTGTTTAGAAGCAAAGAAAGAAATTTGGCGATGGGCAAGATGACCCTGGGGTTATTAACGCACACTTCATGCATCTACAACCTTAAGTTGCAGTGTTCGGTAGCCTAAAGCAGAGTTAATTGCCTAGCAATGTGAAAGGAAATGAGATGCAGTTGAAGAATGCACCTAAGCGCTCAATCAAGTTCCGAATCGTAATCAACATATAACATGACCGTAGGACATTTGTCCGACATGGACAAAAAGTTTGCAATGGAAGTCATTATCTCAGTTAAGCAAAGCAAATTGAGAGTTTTGGTTGGAAACTCGATTGATTCCAATCGCACATTTAACAGCAAGTCAATACATTAAATCATATCAAATATTAATCCAAGTAGCAAGACACTTGAACTTATTGGACACTATCTCCACTTAATGATTTACGTTTACAGCCACGTCAAAACATGGACCTCAGTGACAATATGGTAACATTTCATTGTACCAAGCGGCCCAATCATATTAGCGTAAAGCCTGACTGAATCCACATGGAGATGGAGCAGGATCAGCATCGTAAACCAACACAAAAAAGGAAAGGCTGGTTCAAAACCAAATTAGAAGCCACCCATTCTTGCCGGTACTATTAAGGATGAACAAGCTTGGGAGCTCCAAGGGAAAGAATAACAATTTTAATTACACATAATAGCATTACCATCAGCAGCGCTACTGCCACTACTTCTAGCACTACCTGCTGCTACCACCACAACAGATATAACTCGTACTTGTCATTCTGGAAGCTTCTACAATGATGTACGAACGTGATATAACATTGGGTTACATTGTAACGTATTAGTATGCGTTACGCGACTCAGGGAAAGTGCGCATGATATCCTAGTAAACCATGTTGCTATAACCATGGAAGCACAGCAACAAAACACTGGCACTAAGACACTAGACGCAGTAACTGCCTCTGACACGATGTGACTACCCCTGTCAGTGATTGCATCTGTCAAATTGACTATCTATAACAGTGACTATCCTTTTTACGTAACCTAACGGTCATTAAATCTGTGACTCTGACAAAGCGACATCAATCACAATGAGACTCACCACCATCCAATCCCAAGATAGCCGCACATTGGCTCACCAAACGCATCCCATGTCACAACACACCCATCGACTAGCTCATTCTGCTTCCCTTTAGTCAGACGTACGTCGCCATTGCTACGGTCCTATGTCGTGCTGGCTGGTGATTACGTGTCCCATCTTCTTTGCATTAGTTTTTATATAGCAATGAATTCCCAGATAATTGACGAATGGCGTATTCGAATGGGAAAACTTGGTGTCATTTTGTACAATACGGAGACGTCGGTGCGGGCAGTGTAGGCGAGGACTGGTCATAGTTTTACCTGAAATAAGCTGCTGCAGAATCCCCACAATTGTAGAATATTTGCATAAAAACATAATTTTGACATCCAGAGAGAGAAATATTCTGCGGCACCTTCCAAAAAAAATAAGTTCTATGTCACAATTAATTGATACCATAAGGTATTGAAACAATGACAATAATTACGTCATTTCAGCTATGGCACTCCCGGTTCCGGCTAAGAACTCGCTCGGCATAGGGCAAGCTTTTGAAGTGAGTCTACCAAAACAGACAGCAGAGGTCAAATTGCCAACAGTATGGTAGGAGTGAAGTTTACTCAATATTACCGCCGGTTGGTTATCACAACTGACGGGTATTTGCTGTGAGATGATTTGTTTTTCGGTGGCTGAAGTGGGGGTCGTAATTATTGCTAAATGTGGATACTACCGATGGAAAGTGCATTGTTCAAGACAAGCACTGCATCTGCTGCGTATATTACCAAACTGTACAGCAGCGTGTGCCAAGGGAACGTGAATACGACAAGTCGTGACGCAAGCGCTGAGAGAATATAAGCACTGGGCATTTATATACATACATAGGCGCTCATCCATTGTCATTGACCTTATGGGCTTTTGTACAATAATTATTTTAATAAGTACATGCTTAATTGATAAGGGAACGGGAATGCAATGCAATAATCCGTCCGGAAATATTCACAGAAAATGAGAGCATGAGAGATCAAACAAACGATGAGTACTAACGATTCCTCATGGAATATTCCGACTAATTACAATACTATCCGTCCCTCGGATATTTCATTATCATGATATCAGTAGTAACCATGAAAATTAATCGAGCTACATTATTGTTCTATTTATTACGGATAGTCTCATATCAATCATGTTCTATAACCCAATCCCCATAATTGAATATTTGTACATCGGCAATACCAAACGAAGATGATAAAGTGTATCTACCATACAGCTTATTGCAACAACATGCCTCCCACATTCATCATATGTTACAATATAGCTAACATTTGCTTTCTTCTTACCAAACAATAATATAAAACAGCCAATCAAGCATCTGTACTAAAGCATTTTTATATCGGATGTATTTTTTTATTAAGATTGCATAAAAGGCCGTGACAACAATTCACATTACGTGCCAGTTTTTGCTGCATAATTAGTCAAATTTTCGCCGAAGAGTCGAGGGGCAAAACTTGAAAGTACCCTCTTGTCTTCTTTTGGCGGCTTCTCGTCGGTTTCCTCGCGAGTCGACTCGTGTTTCTTTCATATGGTAGTAGACACGTGTTACTCAGCCGTCAACACAAATTTGAACTGGTTTTATGTCGTTAGTGTAGATTTCTACTGAGTGAATTCCTTTCCAACCTCCCAGCTGGAATATGAAACACGACTGGCCTAGGCAAAACAAAGCCCAACTGCTTCATGCAACCCACCTTTTGGGTTAAATCGCAAGATTGAGGAAATTATTAGACTGTCATTTTCAAACGAAAAGATGTAAACTAAGTAAGTTGAAAATGCAGCCCGGTAAATTCACCTACATTATAACATCTCTAACAGCACGTAACCTGACTATCTTTGTGCCCTTAAAGGAGCACGCTAATGATTAAGGTAAAACGATTGCTCTCAGAATCTGTCTTGGCGAAATCCGGTCCTAAGTGGTGCGTTACAGAAATGGCCCTCGCAATGTCCCCTCCGCTCAACCAACTGGATCCCATCTTCCACCGACACGAGTCGCAACCCACGGCTAACAGATTGCCCCTAATAGTAGCCTCGCACGACATGTAGGTGGATACAGTGGGTCTATTCTACCACCGGACCTACAGGAGGGAATTACCTATCTGTGTGTTTCGTGGTTGGCATTAACCAACATAAGTTCTCATGCATTGATACACACAGCAGACACCTTCAGAACTAAGACAATGGCTGGCCAGAATTGTGAACTGAAGCTGAATGGCACTTCAGAGAGTACTTATGTTTTTTATTGTCCGATTGCAAAAGCAGTTGAATTTACGCCATACGTATCGAATGTCTGTACACTGCCAGATATGGCGGCTTTCTTAACTGGAAAGCGACTACGTCCTAATAAAATCCATCTAAGACATTATTTTCGCTGATTTCTCATATTTGTTGCATAAAGCAACTGTAAATATTATAGAGGGAAGATCACTCTGAGGTTATTAAAGCACACCACATGCGTATACATCCCTTAGTGTTTGGTAACCTACAGCAGAGTAAATTGCCTAGCAATCTGAAAGGATATGAAATGCAGTTCAAAAATGCATTCAAGAACTGAATTAAGTTCGAAATCTTAGCCAACATATAACATGTCCATTAGCCCTTTGTCCGACAAAGACAAAACATGTTGAATGAATGTAATTATCTTAAGTTAAGCAAAGCGAATTGCGAGGTTTGATTTGACATTCGATTCACGTACACCTCCAATCACGCTCTTAACAACAACAGTCAATAAAGTTGCATCACATTCCAAATCTTATTAAATATCGACCCAACAGCCAACTCTCAACTGCATGCTACACGCTTTCATCCACGTCATAACTCCATTGACCTCAATGGCCTTATGGTAACATGTTATTGTATCAAGCGGATCTATCCTATTAATGTAAAGCTTTGATTGCATCCATATGAGGATGGAGTTGAATTTGTATGATAAACCAACACAAAACGGACGGCGGGGTCCAACCAAATTAACAGATCATCGATTAAGGAAGGTATTATATTGGATGATCTCGCGTGTAAGCATCAAGGGAACAACACAAATGTGTAATAACACCGCAGAGCATTACTATCAACACTACTCCTACAGAATATATCACTACTACTTCTACTACTTCTACTACTACCACTGCTACTACTTCAAACACTTCTTCTGACAATGCTATTGTTACTAATTTTTCTAAAATAATCAATATCAAAACAACATCAACCACAAATGCTGCTACCACGACGACTACGTGGAGTTGTCGCGGTTTTGGGTGCAAAGAAAGTGCAAAAGCATTTAACGCTATTAGTTATTTTCGAGGACGCCGAGTCAATGTTCAACTAATGGGTAACACCGTACTGTTATTTCACCTTGCTGTACTAACGTGATATAACATAACATACTTGGTGTCATTTTGTACAATACGGAGACGTCGGTGCGGGCAGTGTAGGCGAGGACTGGTCATAGTTTTACCTGAAATAAGCTGCTGCAGAATCCCCACAATTGTAGAATATTTGCATAAAAACATAATTTTGACATCCAGAGAGAGAAATATTCTGCGGCACCTTCCAAAAAAAATAAGTTCTATGTCACAATTAATTGATACCATAAGGTATTGAAACAATGACAATAATTACGTCATTTCAGCTATGGCACTCCCGGTTCCGGCTAAGAACTCGCTCGGCATAGGGCAAGCTTTTGAAGTGAGTCTACCAAAACAGACAGCAGAGGTCAAATTGCCAACAGTATGGTAGGAGTGAAGTTTACTCAATATTACCGCCGGTTGGTTATCACAACTGACGGGTATTTGCTGTGAGATGATTTGTTTCGGTGGCTGAAGTGGGGGTCGTAATTATTGCTAAATGTGGATACTACCGATGGAAAGTGCATTGTTCAAGACAAGCACTGCATCTGCTGCGTATATTACCAAACTGTACAGCAGCGTGTGCCAAGGGAACGTGAATACGACAAGTCGTGACGCAAGCGCTGAGAGAATATAAGCACTGGGCATTTATATACATACATAGGCGCTCATCCATTGTCATTGACCTTATGGGCTTTTGTACAATAATTATTTTAATAAGTACATGCTTAATTGATAAGGGAACGGGAATGCAATGCAATAATCCGTCCGGAAATATTCACAGAAAATGAGAGCATGAGAGATCAAACAAACGATGAGTACTAACGATTCCTCATGGAATATTCCGACTAATTACAATACTATCCGTCCCTCGGATATTTCATTATCATGATATCAGTAGTAACCATGAAAATTAATCGAGCTACATTATTGTTCTATTTATTACGGATAGTCTCATATCAATCATGTTCTATAACCCAATCCCCATAATTGAATATTTGTACATCGGCAATACCAAACGAAGATGATAAAGTGTATCTACCATACAGCTTATTGCAACAACATGCCTCCCACATTCATCATATGTTACAATATAGCTAACATTTGCTTTCTTCTTACCAAACAATAATATAAAACAGCCAATCAAGCATCTGTACTAAAGCATTTTTATATCGGATGTATTTTTATTAAGATTGCATAAAAGGCCGTGACAACAATTCACATTACGTGCCAGTTTTTGCTGCATAATTAGTCAAATTTTCGCCGAAGAGTCGAGGGGCAAAACTTGAAAGTACCCTCTTGTCTTCTTTTGGCGGCTTCTCGTCGGTTTCCTCGCGAGTCGACTCGTGTTTCTTTCATATGGTAGTAGACACGTGTTACTCAGCCGTCAACACAAATTTGAACTGGTTTTATGTCGTTAGTGTAGATTTCTACCGAGTGAATTCCTTTCCAACCTCCCAGCTGGAATATGAAACACGACTGGCCTAGGCAAAACAAAGCCCAACTGCTTCATGCAACCCACCTTTTGGGGTTAAATCGCAAGATTGAGGAAATTATTAGACTGTCATTTTCAAACGAAAAGATGTAAACTAAGTAAGTTGAAAATGCAGCCCGGTAAATTCACCTACATTATAACATCTCTAACAGCACGTAACCTGACTATCTTTGTGCCCTTAAAGGAGCACGCTAATGATTAAGGTAAAACGATTGCTCTCAGAATCTGTCTTGGCGAAATCCGGTCCTAAGTGGTGCGTTACAGAAATGGCCCTCGCAATGTCCCCTCCGCTCAACCAACTGGATCCCATCTTCCACCGACACGAGTCGCAACCCACGGCTAACAGATTGCCCCTAATAGTAGCCTCGCACGACATGTAGGTGGATACAGTGGGTCTATTCTACCACCGGACCTACAGGAGGGAATTACCTATCTGTGTGTTTCGTGGTTGGCATTAACCAACATAAGTTCTCATGCATTGATACACACAGCAGACACCTTCAGAACTAAGACAATGGCTGGCCAGAATTGTGAACTGAAGCTGAATGGCACTTCAGAGAGTACTTATGTTTTTTATTGTCCGATTGCAAAAGCAGTTGAATTTACGCCATACGTATCGAATGTCTGTTCACTGCCAGATATAGCGGCTTTCTTAACTGGAAAGCGACTACGTCCTAATAAAGTCCATCTAAGACATTATTTTCGCTGATTTCTCATATTTGTTGCATAAAGCAACTGTAAATATTATAGAGGGAAGATCACTCTGAGGTTATTAAAGCACACCACATGCGTATACATCCCTTAGTGTTTGGTAACCTACAGCAGAGTAAATTGCCTAGCAATCTGAAAGGATATGAAATGCAGTTCAAAAATGCATTCAAGAACTGAATTAAGTTCGAAATCTTAGCCAACATATAACATGTCCATTAGCCCTTTGTCCGACAAAGACAAAACATGTTGAATGAATGTAATTATCTTAAGTTAAGCAAAGCGAATTGCGAGGTTTGATTTGACATTCGATTCACGTACACCTCCAATCACGCTCTTAACAACAACAGTCAATAAAGTTGCATCACATTCCAAATCTTATTAAATATCGACCCAACAGCCAACTCTCAACTGCATGCTACACGCTTTCATCCACGTCATAACTCCATTGACCTCATTGGCCTTATGGTAACATGTTATTGTATCAAGCGGATCTATCCTATTAATGTAAAGCTTTGATTGCATCCATATGAGGATGGAGTTGAATTTGTATGATAAACCAACACAAAACGGACGGCGGGGTCCAACCAAATTAACAGATCATCGATTAAGGAAGGTATTATATTGGATGATCTCGCGTGTAAGCATCAAGGGAACAACACAAATGTGTAATAACACCGCAGAGCATTACTATCAACACTACTCCTACAGAATATATCACTACTACTTCTACTACTTCTACTACTACCACTGCTACTACTTCAAACACTTCTTCTGACAATGCTATTGTTACTAATTTTTCTAAAATAATCAATATCAAAACAACATCAACCACAAATGCTGCTACCACGACGACTACGTGGAGTTGTCGCGGTTTTGGGTGCAAAGAAAGTGCAATAGCATTTAACTCTATTAGTTATTTTCGAGGACGCCGAGTCAATGTTCAACTAATGGGTAACACCGTACTGTTATTTCACCTTGCTGTACTAACGTGATATAACATAACATACATTGTGATGAACTAAGACGAACTAAGCATGATATACTTCTACATCTCGTTGCGATGGTTGTTATAGCATTCTGATGCATGACAGGACATTTACAAAGATACACTCCACACAGTGACTGTTTCTGACAGTGACCGACTCTGTGAAAATCACTTCCTCTATCACTATGGCGTTTCGTTTTTTGACAGTAACTAATTGTCAGTGCCATCAATCACAATGGGACTCCGCCCATTCCAGTAAAGCCACACTGACTCCATAACACCCGCAAAGCACATCTCACAGCACACCTATCGACTAACTCATTCAGCTCCCCAGTAGTAAGACGTGCGTCGCTATTGCTACGGTCGCATGTCACGCTGGGTAATGATAACGTGTCCCATTATTGTTTTATAAGGCAAAGAGTTACTAGATTATTGACGACTGGCGTATTTGAATGAGAAAACTTCAGTCTAGTCATCATTTACAATACGGAGACGTCGATGAGGGCAGGGTAGACAAGGACTGGTCATAGTTTTACCTGCAGTTAGTTGCTGCAGCATTTCCACAATTTATGAAGCTTTGCATGAAATAATAATATTGGCACCCAGGGAGACAATCTGGGGCACAGTACAACACAAAACACGAGAAATCGATAGATATTATTAGCTTTAGAAAAATTTACAATATTTCTATCCTTTTACCCATACCACTGACAGTATCGGCTAAGGACTAAGCAAGTGATATTACTAGGACAAACAGCAGAGGACCCGTTGGTAAAGCAAGGGTTGGACTGAACTGAATATTACCACCGGTTGGTTATCTAGTCTAGGTCCCCACGGGAATTTTCTGTGAGATTTGATTCAGGTGTCAAAAGTGGGGTCGTTATAACGATGGAGGGTGCATTCCTCTTGAGAAGTACTTTATGGAAAAGAGAAGTGAATACAACATTCCCTACTTGCTGATAGACGACGTCGCGTGTGCGTCAGGGGACATAAATAACACAGGTCATGACGCAAGCTCTAAGCCATTAAACGCACTGACCAAGATAAGCTAATGTCGCAAAGTAAGAAATTGAAAGTAACAGACTAAGTTGATAAATATATATACACTCATGTACGTATATATAGACACACACACACTTAAAATTTATATATATATATATATATTAATATATATATATATATATACATATATTTATATATATATGTATATATATATATATGTATATACTTATGTTAGAAATATATATATAAATATATCTATACATACATATATATGCATATACATATATTTACGCACGCACACAAATATATATATATTCATATATAAAAAAATACATTTACATACATTTATAAACATATATATATATATTAATCTATACATACATATATATATGTATATATAAATATATATATATATATATACGGGTAAGATCCTTGGCATTGGGTAGGCATAAAAAGCATCTACGAGTTCATATAGCTTCACATATGCACATGAACATCTCTGATAATTTAGTCGCCATCTCGTGATAGATCATCTTTGTACGTAATAGGGATTATATATAAAAAACCCAAATATTTTCGAACAACTTAAAAGAACACTTTTGATTGACATTATGTGGACACATTGAAATATCCTTTCGTGGACCCGAAAGTTGGCGGTTTGTCCACTTAAGGTCGCGTTCGATCTAAAATGCACGCACACACACGCGCACACACACACATATATATATATATATTTATATGTAAATATATATATATATATTTATATAAAAAATATATATACACACGTATATTTATACACAAACATATCTATATATACACATATATAAAAAACATGTATATATACATATACATACAAATATATATAGCTATACACATCTATATATACATATATGTGTATGTAAATATATACATATATATATGTATACATATATATATACGTATATATATATATAAATATATATGTGTATATATGTATATTTATATATATATATATATATATATATATATATATATATGTATATATATATATATATATATATATATATATATATATATATATATATATATCTCTATATATATATATATATATCTATATATATCTATATATATATATATATATATATATATATATATATATTATATTAATTTATATACACCGGACAATTGAAGAGTAAGATCATTGGCATTGGGTAGGCATAGAATATATCTATAAGTTAACATAGCTTCCAATAAAGCACATCTGTGATATTTTAGTCGCCCTCCATAGCAAAACGTCATTTATTTAACACTGAGAGATACCGTTTGGGATGGTATAATAAGTTAACTCATTCGTTAGTGTCAGTCATAAAATCGACCACCGAAAATGAGATCTTTTAGTTCAGGATTGTGTACCATAGTTAGTAGAAAATTGACAGGGGAATTTTATGTATCAACGAGAATGCTATGCGATAATCAACCAGGAAATAATCAAAGACAATTAGTGCATGACAGAGCAAAACAAAGTCAGACCGGCCATTTAAAATAATGGAAAACTTCTCACGAATACTTTAAGGAGAATTAGCGTTTTCATCAGATCTAGACAATTAAAGTCGTCGTCCAAACGCCAAGCGAATGCGGCTAGTCGTCAACAACCTCTTGAAGTTCGGAGTAGGGATCGAAAACTATTCCTTACTGTTTAAACAAATTTAAATCTCAGTGCAAATTATCAATTAACTTTCCGGTCTTTAAGAGATCAATTATGTTGCGTTATTATTTAAGCACACAGCAATATTCCTGATAACGACCACTTCGGGTGAAAATATTAGAAAGAAAATTACTTTACGTCTTTTTAAGACCATGGGCGATGTTTGAGGTGAATCACGATAGACGCTAACAATGAAAATAATGATGGTACATTGCAGATATACACCACAGAGGAAGGCTGTATTTGAGATACTTCAAAAAGAATTACTACACTATCAGTCCCTGATGTATTTTATTAGCTTGATATCAGTAGCAACCCTGAAAATCAATTCAGCTGAATTATCGTTCTTTTTGTTAAGGGAGGCCACATACAAATCATGTTCCATAACCTAATCACCAAGAGAACACAGATTACACTAAAGTGGTTTTTTGCAGACAACTGTAGAATTCCATCCAGTTCGCAATGAGTCTTAAAGCCAGAGACCACTTCCAAGAGCCAAAGGCTCATTTTAGTCATTATTGTTTTTACACTGAAACGAGCAATTGGAACTGGAACCCGAACTTTGTAAGTGCATACAGTTGGCCATAAGTTTGATGTCAATGATGCGGTTGCAGATAAAATGTTGGGATGGGTAAAATCACCTGACGCATATATTAGCTTCCATAAAGTATTTCGAAGTCTGCAACTGTTACCGATATTTACAGTCAATAGAGGACATTCATTATCCCTAACCCTGCCCTTATGTACATTGCATTAATCAAGCCAGACGTTGATATTACCAACGCCATCACAACAACGTAATTAATTCAAGACGAGAAGTGAAAAGACGCTGTACGAAGCCTCCCTCATCAGAAAGTGGAGAGCGGCAGGAAATTGCAGTGCGCAAGGCTGAGTTTGCAACTATTGCGCAGCTTAAATGGAGCTACCTCATTAATAATATTCAGATGAGACGGCCTGGATTACATGCAATCAACCTGATGACGTCAATAAACCACGACTGGCCTACACAATGGGGTCAGCAATAACGCTATTACCTTAAATAGATTAAGAAGGATGTAAAACGCGTAACGGAAAGGCGATACAAGAATGGTTTATATATATATTGCCTATTCTATACTGCAAAAAGTCTTGGGTGCAAGGCTTACAAACCTAAGTACAAAACATTACATTCTACACGAAATCGTCGATTGCTGCTTGACGGTGAAACAACCAGGGCAGGGAATTGGCTGTAAACTGACTATATAATTATTTTTGAAGTATCGAAATCAATTTGAATTTTTGCTACTATTTTGAATAATGAGTATCATATGCATTAACAACACTGTGTTAAGTGAAGAAGACATACGAGCAACTGTTGTCATGAATGTGACGATGATTAAAATCAGTTCATACCTGTGTTTATATTTTATATGTTTAAGCCTTTGAGAAGCATAAATGTTAAAAATCATATTCAAGGACGAATTATTCATGTAAAAATGACAAAGAGTCGTTATTATTCATGGAATGATCATAAATTATAGGAACTAGGTCGAAAAACCTGAAAAGGTATAACTGCAAATCAATCGATCTAAAATGAAGGCATCATTGGTTGGTTAGGACAGGTTTTATTTCAAAGCATATGGTGACAATTAATTACATTGTGAACATACATATAACATACATATAACTCGATGGGTATTCTAAATAAATATACAGATATGGTCCAAGCACACCATTTTTAAATGACATTTATTTTAGCATCCACACCTTGCCTTGGAATTATCCTATGAGATATGAAACTACATTCAAGCCATATTGCATTTTTATATACGCTAGAAATTTTTAAATGAATTCGAAACTACAGCGGATTATTTTTTATAATTTCCCCACCGCATCTACATTTTGGCCCTTGAATTGCAGCTCGTTTCCTATTACAATAGTAAGAAATGCAGATTTGTATTGTGGTTCTTTAAAAAATAGTAAGTTTCCATGATCATTTATATAGGCTTTCACAAACCTCCCTCGAAATCAGCCATTTGTTTCGCTTTTTACTCGTCATCACTATCACTCTCGATGGCGGCTCGCTTCTTGAGAGCTCTCTTGAGAGGGACGTGGTCGTCCATATCAGAATCTGAATCATCCTGCGGCTGTGACAGTAATGTCGCTGGGAATGTCTCTAAAATAAGATAAAGTCCCACGAACGTAAATCAATCACTGCAATGATCTAATGATTTTCGTGGCATTCATATGAGCATTAATGCATAAATAAATAAAACTGTATAAGTATATATATATGCCAAAATATAGGTGTATTTGGGGTCATCTGTACTCACGAACAGTCGAGTTTATTTTGTCATCCTCGGAGTCTGATGGTACAGTCACCCTGGCTTTCTTGGCTGGTGGAAGGTCAAGGTCACTGTCAGATTGCCTGCGTTCCTTGTCGATGACCAGGCGCTCGTCATCGCTATCAACAAAACAATTGCGTTCTGCCATTATTCACGGTCAACTGAATAAATATCCTAATATGCGATTGATGCTGCATAAAAACTTGGAGGATATACATGAGACTTAACATGTATCCATTCATATATAAAACTACAGCAAAGTGACTTCACAGAGTCTGGGGGCTATGCCTGAAAGTAACCTTAGATCATACATCTTCATATCACTGAAATATATTCTCCAAGAAGCAACAGTCAGCTCAAAGTAGACCACTCGGGCGCGGGGCCAAGATTGGTCAAAGAACTAGTATTATAAATATTTCACCAGTTAAGATTATTTGAAAAAGTAACCTGTCGGAATCGGTGTCTATGACATAGCCGGTCTTGAGCGTTTTGAGGGCAGGACCCTTGGTTGCATCTGTAACGAAAACAATTCAACGGAAATCATGAGAACCGGAGTTCACTCTCGGAAATATACTCGTATAAAAACACAAACATAATCTATGCATTTGACCTGCTCTGGAATTGTTCAGCTCCTCCGATTGGCCAACAAAGCTCTCCTCCATTTGCAGGTGAAAACTTCCATCTTCTTCCATGGATTCAGCCTCCATGTTGTTGCTAGGGTTACCGTCACTCGCGGTAACATCCCCTGCAGATCTTGGGGCCTCATTTTCCTTTTCACTATTGCTTCTATATCCTTTTGTGGCACTGTTGCAGTGGGCATATCCAAATAATTTATAAATATATTATATAGTTAATGATGTTAAGGGGAGATACCATCATCAAATGATTAGTCAAGCAAAATTAATAATTCATTTTTCCAATTTGGTTATTCACATAACTTTATCAGTAGCTGTTTGTTGTGAATAGAACTGTCATGACGCTTAATTCAATTATGGAAAGGCTAGATTGGTAAATGCTTCAAAAGTGAATATAATGGCTTATTAATTTACCGTGGGGTATTTGTGATTGATTTCTTTTTCAGCAGGGCTGAGAGAGCATCATGGCGGCTATTAGGTTTCTTTCCGTTTATGGTGCTAGAGGGAGTTAGGGCGTCCGCACGGCAACGAAGGTCATCTGGGGTCAACTTGGCAGGAATTCTCCAAAATCTTTCCTGAGATCCATGAATCAATATACAAACATCAATACACGACACTCGATGTGTATGACCAATCGGAAAGTGTAACATGGTAGAAAATAAATAATGCTAAAATATCCGTTGCTATAACTCTGTTTTATATCTAATTGATGTTTTAAATTTACATAGCATAGCGAGATACAGTGATATGCATATCAGAAGAGGGTAGGGAACTCATTTCATAGACTCGGTTTATAATGATTTTCATAAATTTTACAATAATCAATATCAACTCGAATTTCTCTCACCCCATGATTTTGGCTGCTCTGGAAGTATTTTACCCACATTCCCCTCAAATTAACGATGTTATCTAGGAGTAATAATGAACAACCATAAGCGCCTCACAACACCTCTATCACATTTCACCTGCTCGTTTGCTGGTGGCTTCACACCAATGGCTTTCAGCAAGAGTTGGAAGGCTTTGTTTTCCATGGCTGTCTCTTGTTCGTCCATGATAGGTACGATGGGGATGGGCTCTGCCTCGTCATCTGAAGACAAGTAGCGATGTGGTCTGAATACAGAATCTGCAGTTTTATTCATGTTAGTCCAACATAAATGCTAAATCATCGGGTTTTTTTCTTGATACAGGAAGATGGAAGTGCGATAATAATGTTCAAATCAGCACTGTTTTGATACAGGTATACAGAGGAGTTCCATAACGATTCGGAATTGACAGGTATATCTGAAAATAGTGGTGACGATAATAACATATGAATGATTCTGATGACGATGAAGAAGATGAAAATCATACTGATACAGCTAATGACAATACTGAAGACGCCGCTGACTGAAATGGAGATGACGACTACGATACCAGTTGATGAGGATGACTCACCACATGCTGTCACCAAGACTACACTCACCATCCTCCTCGCGGTCATCAGCTGTACGAGTCAGACATCGACGTAGCCAAGTGACACCATCCTCCAGCCCACCTGTAACAATCCAAACTGGTCAACATATATAATGGAAGGTATGAACTAATGGTGTTACAAATAAAGTGAAGCTGCTGAAATAATAAAGACATACGTGAGAAATTATACAGGCGAGTGCTGCAGTTAGAAAATGGAGCGTGTCCAAAACAATCAGAGTTTGTGCAAATGACCATATTTTTACCTGGTATTCACAATGATAAATGCCAATCCATTCAGATATATATTTTATATACTACATCTGCAATGTAGCAATGTCACATAAAATTGCCAAGATAGTGTATAATAATACCCATTATGTAGTTAGATACATCCAAATCAAAATTAACTGAATACTGCTGCAAACCAACATACAGCCATGTCATTCATTGACCAATAACAACATCTAAAGTTTAATTCTAATGATTGAGAATTAATCAACATCAGATGGACAATTTGAGTCTAATGATTGAGCTTTAATCAACATCAGATAGACAATTTGAGTCTAATGATTGGGAATTTGCCAACATCACAAAGAAAATAGGATATTATTGATAGAACATTTATTGACATCTACCAGACAACCTGATTCCTATAATTGGATACTAACCTTGCTTGAGGACTTTCTTTACAGCTTTCCGTATCTTGATGATATACATTGGTTCTTCTGATTGGACCTCTGCCTGTTCCTCTTCTGCACTTGATGAACCCGGGTCACTCTCCGACTCGCCTCCAGATGTTCCCTCTGCTTCATCCTCATCACTGGGGAGGGCTGCAGCAACATCCATTTTGTGTTCATTGATCATTAAACAGAAATTGATATTTACAATGGAGTAACCCCGCCAAACAACATATGTTTAACTATATATACCCTTCATCTCCATTTAAATATATTACAACAAAACCATCACCAGCCATCCGCATTAAAGGGAGAGTAACTTCCACGACTACTTACCCTCATCCTCAGCCCTCTCCCTCGCAGCTCTCTCTTCCTCTCCCTCCATCATCTCCCGCATCTCCTGTCCCTGTCTCCGGCTCCTTCGAGCGCCAGAAGAACCAACTTTTCGTTTTTTGTACAGTTCCTTTTTGTCAGACACCACCCCCAACTCCAGTAACTTGTCCATCACTTTAGGCTTGGATCTCTTTACTGTCATACCGGAGAGGATGTTGATCATGGGGTCTGAAGCACAAAAGATCTCTAGATGCAACATCATCCATTTGGTCATTAATTGGTTTGGGAAATTTGTGAGAAAGGTGGGGTACTTAAGTCATTAACCACAAAACAAATGGCATATGAACAGATACTTAAGTCATTAACCACAAAACAAACGGCATAAGAACAGTTACTTAAGTCATTAACCACAAAACAAATGGCATAAGAACAGATACTTAAGTCATTAACCACAAAACAAATGGCATAAGAACAGATACTTAAGTCATTAACCACAAAACAAACGGCATAAGAACAGATACTTAAGTCATTAACCACAAAACAAATGGCATAAGAACATTCATATTTTGGAAATATCAAATACATGGCAATTGAGCTCACTATGAATAGATACAAAGTACTGTGGGGGAAAAATACTTGAAAATCAAAATGGTTTACAAAAACAAGCATTGATGATATATTTTCAAAGTGAACTGAACCCAAGCAAGGATTATGGAGAAATAACCAAAGCAGAAATGGAAAACATTTGCTGTACGACAGGGTACCTATTGATTCTCTATGCTCCTCGAACAGCTGACGCAGCTCTGCCTCCTCTTCCTCTCTCCATCCTCGTGGGCGACTGGCACTGCAGCCATAATGGTGGAATGTTTGATATACACAATGATGATGTCAAAATACACAACATTGGTATAAAACAACATGACGACACATTTTCCACTCGCCAACACAGTGTATTTCTTGGCACGGGCATCTCTACACACATACAACCTTAAACGACCCTCACCCTGCAGCCTTCCTCTTGAGGTCCTTGGCGCTGGTGATAAGGTCCAAGTGAACCATTTGTCTTACGAGCTGACGTCGAGATTTTTTCTCATCAATTAGGTGCTCAAGTATGTAGTCTGCAACGTCACCTGTCAATCAAAAGAGAGAAAAAATTGCAACATTTCATGACAATCATATGACATTACTTGCAATCACCTGTCCATCAATACATCACCTGTCAATCACCTGTAACTTTAAGGGCATTAAATGTCAACATGTGGCACTCTCTGTCAATCATCTGTCATTACATGTTAATCTTTTTCCATCACATGTCAATAACAATATAATCGGACAATCAATTAACATTACCTCACAATCATATGTCGGTGTTTTTCATTACCTGTCAATCATATCACAATATTTGTCAATGATTGGGCATGAACTTACCTAGCTCATCACTTTCACGGAACTGTTCGTAGAGACGAGCAATCTCCATGTTCTGCTCCTCGGTCCACAGCTGCTTAACAGGCGGCCTGAAACAGGTGAGGGATGTCAACAAGACACAGGTGTTAAAGATAGATTAAACATGGGTGCGAACAATCAAAATAGCAACAGGTGGAAGACAAACGGCACAGGAACACAAACGAGCAAACATTTGCAACTCACATATTCATCGAACAGTAACTTACCATCACATACAAAACTCAACCGTAATAAGCGTCTAACCTTATGTCACATCCACAATATAACAATTTTCAACAAAGTTGCTTTGGGTCTGTTCTGCAGCTCACCCATTATTAGCGCCATAACCTTCTGTCACATCCACCGACTCTTTAACAGTCAACCAGAAGAATAGCTCTACAAAAATCTTCGTGTTTTTCTCAGCTGCCTCAAAGAACTTCCTCACCACATGCTTGGCAAAGGTGTGTACCTCCTGCAATGGTAAATCAAAAACCAGTATGACACCTTTAAAAATCAGATTTTTCAAACACAGCACACGTTGGTTAATGAAATCATTGATGTCTTGGCCTTTCATATAATCGACTCTACGTAAAATCGGTCTTCATAAAACAATTGCTCGACTTTAATTATATTATATATATATATATATATATATATATATATATATATATATATATATATATATATATATATATATATATATACACACACACATATATGTATGTATGTATGTATGTATGTATGTATGTATGTATGTATGTATGTATGTATGTATGTATGTATGTATCTATCTATCATATATACATATATACATATATACATATATATATATATATATATATATATATATATATATATATATATATATATATATATATATATATATATATATATATATATATATGCGCATTATTATTTCAAATCAAATTAGGCCAGCAGATTGGTTTGACCAAGATTGCTGGTAACAGGTTCAACGAGGCCCAGTGATGATACTACCTCGTCATAATTCAGGCTTTACCTGGAAGTATTTAGTCTGGCAGCTGGGGTCAAGAAGCACGTGCTGAAACACTCTAAATATACTGGCTTGGAATAGCATGGGTGACATGCTGCAGTCGAAGCCGATACGATGAAGCATCTTCACGATGCAGTGATTCGTATGCAGTGTGTTTTGTCTGTAGCACTGTAACAATGTGGTGTAAGTCTTAACAACTTGTGGGTTGGCAAATCTGCAAAAACAGCAGACAATGTTGTAAGTTGAGCATGTTGAACTAATTACAAAGGGGTTTTCACAATCTGTACGAAGGGTTCTTTTTTTAAGAATGTGTTTGATCATCGATCCATTGACGCTATTGAGACTATTTAATTGAAAATCGTCCAAATTGTTTAGAACTAGGTTTGATTTCATGTACACGTATTTTGTGTTGAAATAACAAAAAAGCACAGTGGGGGGAAACGTTGCTTGCCTCATGACAAACTCTTTGTAATTGAACTCTTGCTCAGCAACATCAAAGCCTGTCTCCTCCTCTTCATCTTCGTCATCTCCTTGCCCAGCATTTTCATCCTCAACATCAGCAGCCGCTTCTGACGAATGACCAGCCCTCGCTGTTGCACACAGAACGAGTAAACCGTTGGTTAAATCACAGGCGTTCAGTTCACGATGCCAGGCTAGAGCGCGTCAAGCAGCTAGATCTATGTATTGCAATAAATAAATATATAAGCCTAGCATCCTAGAGGTCTATGGGTATACATCAATCAGTGGGTCAATGGAAGTCGATCACCATTGCCGCTTCGCTGGTGTCAGTCACAACTCTCGTTCTCTTCTTCATTTCCTTTATTAATTATTGGTTTTCTTGAAGCGATTCAGAAACCATGATTCGTCGGCTTCTCGTCAACATAAATTTGAACTGACATTTTTTAAGGTCGTTGGCGTCGCTTGTAATTGGATGAATTCTGTTGCCACTTCCAAACTGGAATGTGAAGCACGACTGGGTGAGATAAAACAAAGCTTTACGGCTTCATGCAACCCACCGTTTGGGTCGAACCGCAAGATAAAGGACATTGTAAGACTGGCATTTTGATACCAAAGGATGTAATTTATGTAAGTTCAACATGTAGCAAGGTAACTTCACCATTATGATAGCTTCTGTAATAGCATATATCGTGACTGGATTTGTGCCCCAAGATGAGAACACTAATGATTCAGGTGAAACGCTCACCGAATCAGTTACGCTTCAATGGTGTTCGGCTTAGGATGGGATGCCTCATGGCATATCCCAAAACCATAAGTGGACACAAATTACTTAGACAAGAGATGACCTAAGGAATATATATCCATTTTTGATATAATATCTCATACGCATTATATATATCATACAACATGGTTAATATTCGCACTTTTCTTACAAACACTATATAGTCCAACCAAGCCATTGGGGCGTCATTTATGAAGACGGAAATTTGCAATAGACCTACCTAGAACAAAAAAAAGGTGCAAATGCAAACGACTATCGTATGGCGCGTCACGAGAAGCCCACTGACCGGACCAGGCCATTCCAGCCCCTCGTCTAGGCGAAATCCTAAGTGGTGCGTTACAGAAATGGCACCTCGCAAGGATCCCATCTTTCACCAACAGGTGTCGCAACCCACAGCTAACAGTTTGATCCCTATTAGTCGCCTCTTACGACACGAAGGAGGATACAGTGGGCCTTTTCTATCCCCGGACCCACAGGGGGAATTGCCTCTCTGGGGGGTTTGTGGTTGGCATTAACACACAGCAGACATCTTCAGAAACACCACCTATTTGCTTTTTTCAAATTGAACCAAGACAATGGCTGGCGAGGATTGTGAAATGAAGCTGAATGGCTCCTCAGAGACAACTAATGTCTTTTAGTATCCGTTTGCTAAAGCAGTCCAATTTACGCCATACACATCGAATGTGTGTTTATTGTCAGATATAGGGACTTTCTTAACTGGAAAGCGACTACGTCCTAATAAAGTCCATTTTTACTGATTTCTCATATGTTTCGCAACTGTAAATATTATAGAGGCAAGATCACTCTGGGGTTTTTAAAGCACACCACGTGCGTATACAAACCTTAAGATATCTTAGTGTTCGGTAACCTACAGCAGAGTAAATTGCCTAGTAATGTGCAAAATGCAATCAAGAGCTGAAACAAGTTCCAAATCGTAAAGGTTCATTTCATCTGTTTTTTAAAATAAATCATCTAGCGATTACCTACTACGTTTAAAACGAGCGATAATACGAGAAAATGGCAGAGTTACGTATGCGTAGTTACTGGTCTAGATCGCTGTTCATTCTAATATTTTAGTAAACAAATTTCGGAGGCTGATTCACTGCTTTTTTTTTATCAAGTAATCAATGATGATTTGGTGTTCCCAATAACATGAAAGGATTGTAAACGAGTCATTTTAGCAACTGCACAAAAATGGAAACAAAATAAAAAAAAAGTCGCCGAAAAAGCAATTTTAACTACCATATTACGCGACTATTGGAGATTTGTCCGTCAAAGACAATTTTTTTTGAATGAAAGTCATCATTTCAGTCAAGCAAAGCGAATTGAGAGCATTGATTGGAAATTCGACTTACTTACACCTCCAATCACGCATTTAACAACAACAGTCAATACTTTTACACCTCATCCCAGGGTCTTATTATATATTGACCGAATAACCAACACACCTTAACTCTTTAAGAAACACGTTCACCTCATGCTTCACGCTTTTATCCATGTCATAACTCCATTGACCTCATTGGCCTTATGGTAACATGTTATTGTATCAAGTTGGCCAATCCTATTAATGTAAAGCTTGACTGGATCCATATGGAGATGGATTAGCATCCTCACCTAACACAAAACGGACGACCGAGTCCAGCAAAACGAGAGGACCATCCATTATGAACGGCATTTTTGGGATGATCTTGCTTTAGAGCATCAAGGGAAACAAAACACGTTGTAATAACACAGCAGAGCATTATTACCAGCACTACTCCCACAGCTTCTAGCACAACAATTACGACTACTACTACTACTACTACTACTACTACTACTACTACCACTGCTTATCACCGTTGTCGCGGTTTGGGATGCATAACGGGGTAAAATCGTACTGTTATTTCACCACGCTGTACTAACGTGATATAACATACATGATGCATTGGTGCGTGTTATACGTCATAGAAGAACTAAGAATGATATACTGCTACATCTCGTTGCGATGGTCGTAATAGCATTCTGATGCATGACATGACATTTAAAAAGATACACCACAAAGGGACCGTTTCTAACAGTGACTGACTCTGTGAAAATCACTTCCTCTATCACAATGGCGTTTCGTTTTTTGACAGTAATTAATTGTCAGTGCCATCAATCACAATGTGACTCCGCCCATTCCAGTAAAGCCACACTGACTCCATAACACCCACAAAGCACATCTCACAGCACACCTATCGACTCACTTCTTTCCCTTCCCCTCACTCAGACGTGCGTCGCCTTCACTACGGCCCTGTATCGTGCTGAGTGGTGATTTCGTGTCCCGTCTTCTCCGCATTGGATTTTAAAAGCAAAGAATTACCAGATAATTGACGAATGGCGTATTAGAATTGGAATAATTGGTGGCCAGCCATTATGAACAATAAGGAGACGTCGATGAGGGGCGGGTTAGTGACTACTGATCCTACGAACGGGCTAGTTTAACTTGCAATTAGCTGCTGTAGAACTCCCACAATTGGAGAATATTTGCATAAAATAATAATACTGGCCTCCAGAGAGAGACATGTTCTTACACCACAACACAACACATGATATGCTTTGTCGAATTGAATGATATTATCAACTATTGAAAAAATAACAAAAATTCTGTCTTTTGCCCCATCCCACTCACGGTATTATCTGAGGCCTCATTCGGAAATTGGTAAGCCTTTGAAGGGATATAACTAAAACAAACAGCAGAGGTCCAGTTGGTAACGAAAGGGATGGACTGAACTAAATACTACCTCCGGCCGGTTATCACAACCGACGGTAGTATGCTGTGAGATTTGATTCAGGTGGCAAAAGTGGGGTATTGTATATAACAGAGGGGTTAATATAAAACCGATTACTTGATGATACACGAACTCGCGTGTGCGTCTCGGTGCCATGAATAACCCAGGTCATGACACAAGCGCCAAGCGAATATACGCACTGGAGATTGTAACTGAATGGTTTGCAGCGTACTGATCGCATGGGCTTGCTAAATATGTCCCCAAAAGAAATACATACACACACAAATATATATATATATATATGTGTGTGTATATACATATATATATATATATATATATATATATATATATATATATATATATATATATATATATATATATATATAGAGAGAGAGAGAGAGAGAGAGAGAGAGAGAGAGAGAGATAGAGAGAGAGAGAGAGAGAGAGAGAGAGAGAGAGAGAGAGAGAGAGAGAGAGAGAGAGAGAGAGAGAGAGAGAGAGAGAGAGAGAGAGAGAGAGAGAGAGAGAGAGATTGGCAGAGAGAGAGAGGTGGAGAGAGAGAGGAGGTTCTATGCTCGCATTGATAGGTGGGTTCTGCTTTGATATAGCTTTATAAATACACATGAACTTCTGTGATATTACCTCGTCCTCGATATCAAAGCGTCAATTGACACTGAGAAGAACCGTGTGGGAGGTAACAGTATCGAGTCAATTCATCTGCTAATGTCAATCCTGAAAAAAGATCCCGGACTATTCATAGCAAATGAATACACATCTTGCTTCCACCATAGAAAATGAGACATTTTAGTACATTTTTTCAATAATTAGTTTTATAAAATTGATAAGGGAAGTTTATGTCTCAACTCAGCCGAGAATGTCATGCGATAATCGACCCGGAAAACGGAAATGAGCGCATGAGACAGCAAAATAAGATCAGCCCGGACAAGTAACTTGAGAATAACCGAACAATTCGAACAATATAATGTGAATAAGGGTTTTTAATCAGATCTAGACAAATAAAGTCGGAGTACTCAGACAACGCGGATGTGGGCGGTCGCCAAAAAACCTCTGGAATGTGGCGATGGTGGGCGAAAAATACTCCCTTCTGTCCAAACCAATTGGAACCTCAGTGGGAATCAATAATTTGCATTGAGAAGAAAGTCTATAGCTTAAATTATGTTGCATTGCATTGTTACGTAAGGATACAGCAATATTGTTGCAGGAGATTACGACCCCCTCATGGCAAAATATTAGGAAATGAGCCACGTCAAATTCAACAATGAACGCGGGCAATATTTAGGGGGATTACGGTAAATGATAATAATCAACAGGCCCCGGGGTGCGAGGTAAAGTTGGTGAGATAGGCGTGTGGAGATTCGTGGTTTACCCAGCCGGTGTTGCAAAAGAAGATCAGAGGGAGTTAGTTGGTATGACGGGGTGAGGGCTTTCTATGAAACACGACTGTGCTGTGCCGATCCCCCCAGGGTAAAACTTCATGCGGTATTACTCCCACACACAATCGGGAAAGCCTTGGGCTTCTAAGACTTGCATAAACCAAACACAATCTGCCTATGAAAGAACATCGTTCCTACACGGACAATATCCGATCACATCTGTTCGTCCGTCCGTACACACGTGTCATTCAAACAGACCGCACACTCACTAATGACCTTGGGTCATGCCGCTGTGACTTTGAGGCAATAAAGCACTGAGTATTGATGTCTGTGAAGACAGAAGCGATGCGTTAAATGAGCGCGCGTCCTAGCAGCTGCGTGACCGAGTGAGGCTCGTTCACTCAACGTTTCACCAGGTGTTCGTACCTGTGGATTGTGACATATGTATACATCACGTGGCCGGTTTTAGCCCGGAGGGGCGTGTCTGATGAAGTACTATTGTATCGCGAGATATTTACGAGATATGTAGAAGTAACGAGCGACGAATTGAGACAGGTGGGGTCTCATTCATGCGGTTCCCCGGAGGGGATGAAATAAATGCCAAATAAAGGTAATACATCAAGTAAGCATCGTTATCGTCCAATGCGCCTCTTGTGCGAGAAGGATGTAAATCTTACAATTCACGGAGCTTTATATACGCTGAGTATGACTCTGTCACCATTCAAACGGGCAAATCACGGTGAGTTAACCTTAGTGCATTGAGGATTGTAAGTCGTCATCCAGCAGCGCAGTTTATACATTTAGCATGGCATGATAAATGGGGAGCACGGTAATGGCCTCAATAACACCGCTATTCATACGTGTAGCATGGTCACGTCATCATCTCGCTATACGCTGATTAGGAACATGGCAACGTTAACATCAAGAGCGTTTTCTCTGTGCGTATTTATCTGTCCCAGAATGCATGACAGCGTGACGTGAACTACAGCGTAATACCGGAAGTATTTTCACAATAAGGCTATGCCCGCTATGCTACAGGCGTCTCACACCGAAAGCGGAGCCAACCACGTTATTCCACTGACCTTATAACTGGCAATGTTTTCAACCCTATATATTAATTAGGATCTCCACTCCTCACACTTAACAATAAGTAGTCACCCCCTTTCCAATATTCCCCACCGCGCAACTCACCTAACGCCGTTGAGCAGCTGAGTGGATATTCATGTAGTGCTTATATCACATTATCGCTCACCCATTCCGACCGCGGTATATATGCCCGGCAATATAGTAGAGCGGATTGGGTCGTTTTAAGGGGGTTGGAGGGAATAGGCGTTACAGGTTTTAATCTGAAAATGGGCACTCACACATTTCCATTAAGTTGCCCACCAATTCTATAAGTGGATGATTGAGTATTGTTGTAATGGTATGGCGCCCAATGTTGCTTAACTTCCGGTTATGGTGTCACGTGGTCGCCTGGGAGGATTGTGAGAAGTCAGCGATGCGAGAGGATTTGGGATGGAGTGTAACAAGGTAAATTGCGTAATACGCCAGATGTTTATTGCGCTGCTCGCGGTATATGGACGATAGCGGACAACAGAGCCATTTATTAACGGTTATTATTGCTTCAAGTTTTGCTTAGAAACCACTTATCGACAAAACCGAGCAAGTATATAATCGATCTATAACCATATGTTAACACGAGGCATAATTTTCAAAGGCTATGTAAAACCAAATGATGATTCACAGCGTGTGGAATAGACCCAAAAATGATTATAACGATCGCTACCATGAATATTAACCACCAGCAGAATGAAATCCATTAGTAACCATCACAACGACCATCGAAGAACGAGAAATGTCAGCTCCGCGATGAAAGCGACAGCAGACGACGTCGGATGCAGAGGAGTGAGATGATGACCTCTGACCTGGTGTCTGGCGCGTTCATCTCGGGTGCTGACTGAGTGGGCACCACAGGGAGGATGCATCTTTTATCATTGGTGACGAATGATGAGGCATCTTAGGGAAAAGGAGTTTATCAGGTATGGTTGTAACTGTAATATAGACGGGAGCGTGGGCGTTTGGAGTGAGTGATAGGAGGAGGTGTTTCTGTCGACAGTTTCCACGCTGAGTAGGCGACTCCGTGCCACAACAGCAGTGTCAGTTACTAAAAGATCAATCGACCGCTCTTAAGAAGATGTAAGACGATACTGCGAATGAGAGAGTATAATATAAATTGAGAGTGGGTTGGTTTGGGCAGTAGGTGTTGGGCGGTTTTGCTATCAAGAGGCACCAGGTAGGTTGGTCATTAATCATATCAGCTGTTGCTATATTTTATTTAGGTCACGTACATGCGATATCATGGTGTCCTGACACCACTATACGTCTCGATGAACCGACGTCACCATAAGTCACGATGAACCGACGTCAATATGTTCCGCCAGTCTTTTAACGTCACCATTACTGACACCATTACGTGCAGCCGTTAGTGTGCGTCGACGAGTCCCTTCACTAACTGACGGCACAAAGGCAACGCAGGTCATGGTGTCAGGTCAGTTGACCTGAACTCACCCGGGGAGACCTGGCTAAGTATACACGTCTGTTGCACATCAGAAATGACCTCCACATAGTGTGTATCCGATCATTTCCAAACCTCATTGATCATTGAAGATCTCATCGTGTTGACAACGCGATGATCCATCTTATCCCTCAAGCCAACCCTCATCTAACCTCAAACATGACCTCCAAAATGAGGTTAATTTCAAGGAGACCCTCAGATGATCCTACACATTCCCTTTTTTCGAGTGCCTCTTGGGACCTCTTATCGCCAACAAACACCCGAACAATTATAATATAATGGATATGTCGCGGATTCAATTAACCAGACCTTCAGGAAATATTCCACGTATTTCAATGCTCTACGTATTTCAATGCTCTTCATTCGAGTTTAACTTCGGGACGCTATCGACGTCATGATGTCGCTATGACAACAAATGTAGTCTCTATTATCGAATTTAATCACCATGGAATCCGTTTGTATTTTCATTTTGAAAGTAACGGACACCGTCGGCACCTGAGAGCACTTACCAATTCCCATAAAAGCCGTGCTGGTTTCATAAATATAACTTACTCTCAGGGATGTATTTCATACAAGAACAAAGATGTCATTCCATCTCAAGGCGGGGTGGTTTAATGTCATACAGTGAATACAATGTGTACGCAGAGACCGACAGACTCTCGTAATCCAAAGTTCCTAACGTAAACATTTCCAGCCATACACACAATGATCGCGACATATTTCACATGTGACATCCCCTTAGACTTGTGTATATGGTCGTTAAGAAACATGATGGGCTCATCTTCTCCACACTTCAACGCATCAACAACAAAAAAGAAGCTTGTTTAAGAGTCAAAGATGCAAGAGCCAGAAAGTCATCGTCAAGGGGAGAGGAGTAGTTGGAGGACATGTGAGAAAGAGCGAGGGGTCGATGCCAGTGAGGATGAAATACTGCGAAATAGGATGTGAGTCTACTTATCCACGACGCTTTGACGAAGAGGGGGAGGGATGCGCGGTAGTATGGTGTCAAGCGTCACGAACATGTGTTTGATAAAAACGGCGTCGGAGGAGCATGAAATTACATGCGATAAACAGTGCAGAGAAGTAGGATGGCTCAGTGCTTAGTTGATATTCACTATGTATGTTTGAAACTTGATACCAACTAAAGACCTTCATTGGGTTGCCATTTCGTTTCAATGATCGTAATCACCTGAATCGTCGCTTGATAAATCCTGTGGATCAGAAGCGGCGTTATATGTCGTATATTTAATTTCATCCTATTTTCTGGTGATCAAAATTCGCTAACTGTGTGACATTCCCATTGACAGATTTCGGTCACAAGCGTGATGCACTGTGAAAGGTAGCCTTTTTAATCAAAACGTCCACTCAGATTTATCATGCATCAATCATTATGTGCATAAAACCTGTGATATTGAAATCTGTACTTAAACCCTATTATACGTTCACAATGTGTACAATCAAAACCTAGGTCAGTAAGTTTTCGTCTCATCATATACCTTATTGAAAAATCAACATGCGATGAAGATGTCGTGTGTTGGAACGCAGTGCGAAATCATTAAAAAAAAACAACACACAGACAATCTCCCGCAGAGGCCTAAAGCACCAAAGTAGGTGAAAGGTCACAAATCGACCCTTCAAAGCGCGGGAACACGACTGCAAGCAGATCGCGTTAACGACACCATCACGTCTTAGATAACGCAATTAGGACAAGACAAATGAGGCAAGCCTTGTGTCTGAATATTTGACAAGACAACTGTCCACCAGTAATCATGTCGCGTTATCATGTTTCAGTGAAAGTAATTAACGACGTTCGAGAGTCGTTTTCATGTTCTTCTTAGACAAGAAACCCAGAAATTGACGACGGCCGACAGGGCAAGGGAAAAAGGTTTGCGAGTCGTTATATTGAGGTCAATGAAAGGCGAAGGCATGGTCGTTATGTGGGTAACATGAGAGACACTCGTTATAGTGAGGTGATGTGTGTTTAACACATGGCGATTATTGTGTTTACAATAATGGAGTTACCAAGCCATAAAAGTACAAATGCTATTGAAAATGAAGAATGTTTCTGACACAGGCGCGCTAGTCTGCTTAAATTAGTTTTGCAAAGCATCAGACGGTCATTATCTCGCTTTGAAAATGACTTTTAGGCAGCCTTTATCACGTGCTAACAATTCATTGCGGACACAACCGTTAACCAGAGGGAACAATGCGTTTATATCTTAGCTGTTAATATGCGCATAGCCGATAATCTGTATTAAAAATGCTCGTCTGAAACTGCCGCTGAACTGCGTTGATAACGTCTTTCCTACTCAGCAGTTAACCATCATAAACAATTCCTTTCTGATTCAGCCCTTCAACTGTGTTAACAATGACTTTCTGACTTAGATGTAAACAATACCTTTCGGACACGGTCCTTAATCTGCGTGAACAATACCTCGTTGACTCGCGGAACCAGTACCTTTCTGACGCAGCCGATAACCCGTGTTATCAATGACTTCCTGATACAGACGTAATCTATTGTTAACAATGACTTTCTTACACAGCCACTGACAATGAATTACCTCCAGTTAACAAAACCTCTTTAAACAGCTACTAACCACTGAAACACAGGCGTAAACATGTCTTATAAATGAGTTGAAGATACAGTAAAAATATCATTATCACAATAACTCACGGGTCCACAAAAACACAGTCATTACTGAGCGCAAAAAAATGAATTGATTACACATCCGAGATTGCATGCGTCAGGTGATCATCCAGTGAGAGGCGATCTTCTGATCATCTCCGCGTCACACCTGTAGACGCACCTGACTTTAATCAAGGGATGGCAGCGTGCGTTGAAAGTTACATTGCAACACGCAAGTGAAAAGAGACATTGGGAACGGGGTCATCAAGTGCAATACGGGCTGTTTTAAGCAATCAAATTTATTTACTTTGGGTGTTATAAGAAATAAAGTGCATTCGTGCTATCAGTCACTCTTCAGATAATACAACATAGTATTGTGAAGTGCAGTCTTTGGAGTACATTTCTGTTTTTTGGGGGCCATGAAGGGTGTTTAGTGCTTGTTGTTATGTGAAAAATGTGCGTCTGTCTTGTCAAAGTTGTAAGGGGAAATGTGTTTTGCTGACGAACAAAGAAACAGACGCTAGAATTTATTCATAGAGATATTACCACTAAGCGCTCGGATAGCGGACATTGAGAAGCTGGCGCCTATCAGTGGATGTATTGTTCACTTGACCAACGGCATCATATGATAGGAACGCCTAGGCTATATAAATATGCATAAATATATAAATAAATATGTAAGCATATATATATATATATATATATATATATATATATATATATATATATATATATATATATATATATATATATATATATATATATATATATATATATATATATATACGCAGAATACATTTGACAAACGTTCGGAAACCTAACTGAGATCGGGGCGGCTTCGCTAACTGCCTTGTCGCGGAATACATTACACCTATCACTCGGAATGCTCACTTCAAGAACCGAGCGCCTTTGCCGTAACCGATACTACACCAATATAGCCCCTGAGAATTCCAAAGCCTCGGTAACGCTCACGAACTAACAACCCCCATTCCATCATATCATTTCCCCTACCTCATAAACTAACCCATCCAGAAACATTGGCAGATTAATTCTTAAATACTGGTCATAGCAGAGGAATAACGTAAGCTCTCCCCAGACGGGGCACAGCCATCATGTACCTCCCATATACAAGCCCAGTAATGAATTAGGAAGAGCGTGCTCTCAAAGTTGACGGATGGGATAGCCCCGTGAAGCTGACATTGGTACTCCTGTGTGAAGTCAATGGGAACCTGGTGGTAACGGTGACCAATCCATCAACGGAATGCATGAAGCTACAGAAGAGGCGATGCCTCTGTTCAGAAAATGCATGTCTTTCTCACTGGCACTCGAGTCTTAAAATGCCACTCGATCACAGACGCTAGAATTTTTTTTGCGCATTTATGTGGGATGGGCGTTTTAAGAGTCGAGTGCCTGTGATTCCTACCTCAGTTATCAAGCACCTCATCAAAACATATGGGCTGCGTAGGGGATTCGATGGCAAAAAGACATCTCATTCGAATGCTACCGTGCCAATGTTTATAAACGATCAAATCACTCCGGGTAGGATCAAATAAATTCGTGGTTTTTCTTGAAGGGAACAAAACGCACGCTCAATGTACCGGACGAACACGCTACGTATGCCTCCAGTGCACCCCCTTCTCAAGAACAAAAAACAACACAATCTTCCATCATAATTTCACAATAAACAATGCATATCTCTTTTCATTTAATGAGAGCGAACGCACAGCCGATTGAGTTTGAAGTCAAGTTGTCTATCTTCCAGTGTATATCTTACAATGCTAATATAGTCCACGTCAACCCTAGTTTACTAACCAGCTGTGTAACAGCCAAGGAATTATTTTGTCTTTGATGACTAAGCAAAATTTACATTTGGTACTAATGGCCACGTCTTTGTTGTTAATTCTAACAATAAACACAGCTAACAAAGCCGGTTTCATAACGCAGACAGCTTTAAGATTTTTTGAGTTTCAACCTGGGTTAAGCAAAAACATCACCAACAGCGCATGTATGTGACGTCACAACGCAGTATACGTTTTTGGAGATAAGAGTGGATCGTTCATATTTGTTTACGTTGTAACAACATCAAAGGGATTCGTTGTCGGGTTCACACGAACTGACGACTTTTTATGTTATTTTTTTCAACTCTATGCAATCTCCGCGTCTGCCTTCAACGTGTCACCGGGCCTGGCGCTAAAGGCGAACGGGGCGCACAACTGAAAACAGAATGCAAGAAACTCGTTTTGTGCCTTTCTCTAATAAGAATCAGACACGCTTGTGTGACAACAACTTACAACAGCTAGTTATTATTTCATGACTCGTGCGTGCGGCGCGCAAGATGGAGGACAGCTGATTTCCACAATCCGCATGCATTGACCATGAATTTAAGAACAATGACTCGAAAACTGCCAGGTGCCAACAGGGAGTGGCCATGACGTCATTCGATTAACCATCTGCGCGTGGATATCTACAAATACTTTGATGTAAATGCATGATTGCGAATGAAATTGAACAGCCAGTAATTAACATAAGCATAACGACTTTATGGAAGAAATAGCCCAGTATGCTATAATTACCAACCCCCATCCCCTTAATATAAATAATACATATTAAGTGGGTGCGCAATTCCCCGAACTATTCCCAACTGACTCCTCATAACATTATTGGTCAGAAATGATATTAAATATTCAGCGCATTGTGGGCTAATGAAATCACTTTATTATCACCCATCGCTCATTGGCCAACCAACCGCATCGCTGTGAACTCGCATAAATCCCATTGGTAATTTATTAATCTGCTCACATCAAACCCCATTCTAGAATTAGAGCCATATACCTAGATATTTACGGCATAACATCATTTTTCAAGCGACCTGTTTCCAACAATTTTACTAGAAGAACTGAGGGTAGCAAGAAATCTCAGCCAGATAAATGACGCAGGTCTCATATGAACTGTTATATGCGGCCATATGTTCCGCTGCTAAGTAACACACATGAAATATACCCGCTTTAAATCAGACGCTGGGGGCATCATAGAAGGCACCAATACCACAATGGCAAAATTGGATTGCAAGGGACAAAACACCACGAACTCGCCACCAAAGTCGAGGCGTCCCAAAAATGTTGTTGGGTCAGAAATGTTTTTATTTACAGACAACTGCTGCGAAGGAAAACTTGACCAAGAAAAGCTGTCCCAAACGAAGATGACTCCCAGCTGGTGTGTGTTGATGAATGAGGGACAAGTGAGATGTAGGGTCTCAATAGCCAAGGGCGACCGTTAGCAGATCAACAAATAAAGGTGCCGAGGGGGTGATTAGAAAATTATAGGTTCACGTGTCAAAACAGTACAATTAAGAGTGTGAGATTCATTCAAGGGAAAGAAAATAGGTGTTTGTGTCAAGGGGTTGGGGTGTGGTGTTAACTGTGGTGATTGGTGTTACTGTTAATGTAGTGTTAAGCTGAACGCTGGTATAAGATGACAGGCAGCGGGTGCAGTTCTCATAAGCGGTGTGCCATATACAGTAAATCATGTGTATAACGAACACTCGGGAATGTACTACATAGCTGTTGAAGCGAGGTACCCGCTTACAGCAGTGGTATCTTGACCTGCCCATGGAGTAATTGTGAGATTGGGATATCGTCCGCTATACGAGGGTGAATGTTATATCCATTATGTGCGCGCTATATGCAGTTGTTCGCTGGGGAAAAATCCCTGCATTGAAGAGATAGGACGCAGGTGACCAACGGCTTGATCAAAATAAATAAGTTTCAATTTACCGATCCATCAAGTTGGTGAAATCCATCTAAACTTAGATGGCGCCAACACACCTATCTCAGACAACCAGCACGTGGTCCTAATCAAAGAACCAACGAGGCTCTTCTTTGGTAAGTATCACAGCCAGGTAATACGGAGATAAGACCTTTGATGAACAACCTTTAATGAGATCACTACCTGATGTAGCAATACGCACCAAACGGACGCAGGTTCCGCAAACTACCCATTGAAAATCAGACACCCCACGCCTCAGCCTCTCAAAACCATCCATCCTAGCTTTCAAACGGCAGCATGTAACCCCACACCTTACTTGGTATAGCTGCTAATGAGATCTCCAACCCTGTGATGTTTATGTTATAAGCAGCGATTGTGTTTAAAGGGAACTCAAGTTGGCGGAAGGCGACTAAGCGAGTTTCAAGGATGAGTGGAACGGTCGGAGGAGGGAAGGGGGCGGGGAAAGACGGCGGCGGCGCGCAGGTTTTTATGATCCGTGTGTAGCAAGCACGAAATCGCCACACGCAACAGAAGAAACTTAATATATATTTTAGGTATCTGCAGACAACATGCGTTAAAAAAACCATATATTCCCGAGCCCGGTTCCCCCAACCCCGGATTCATTTCATAACACTTACTTATGGCACGCATACCGATCTCTATGCCCAATGTTATAAGATCCCCGCCAAATCTTCCGTGAGAGGGAAAGTCAAACAAAGCTTTAAGAGGTCAGGGAATTCGTAATAAATGTATAAAGATTGCCGGGAAGGTCCATAGGGACATCCACTGGCACAAGGAAGCAATTGTCCAACTGACAGCGGGCAGCTCGAAAATAATCTTTAGTCAAGATATCTAAAATGTCAAAGGGTCGCTTCAAATTCTTTGATAATTGAAAAATCCACCCTATTTTCGCCCACGTAAATATCCGACCATTCGATGGTTTTAAGTCATCACGCATACGGTTAAGTGATGTTTCAAGTCAACGGGGTGTTTTTCATAAGAAGGGCAAATCCTACAAAAGAGAAAATTAGATATGAAGGATTGGTATATATTTAAAACCCGATCAACGTGAAGCCATGGTGATCTTCCGACACGCAGACGGTTTTAAATTGCACACCGACGCACGGCCGAATTCTTCTCATATAATCTGAAAGAAAATTGCGCCATTTGTCTTGAATTTATTTGGAAGCTTTTCAGAGTATTATATAGAGATATAAAAAAAGGATTAAATTTCTTACATGTAATGTCATGGCAGCCAACTTCATATTAATACAAAGTCTCGAAGGCAACGAGGTCTCAAAAAGATGACGTCATCAATTGAGTTCTCGTTTCCCTTGTACCAATAACGAGGCAGCCAGAGATCTACCCTCCATCCACAATAACAAATGACCGAGGTCTGCCATTTCACAAGTAGCATAGACGTACTTACACAGTGGAAAGGCAGACATATACATAAATACATATATACATAGCGATGATAGCCTGGTTGATTGATGGCTGTATTTATTGACCACTGGCGTCGGCTGACTTGGCGTTGAATGACGAAAGAGAGAATCTTTCGTGAGGCTTAGCTCACAGCACAACACGACAATAAATGACCAGTGTTTATGGACGATACAATAGAGGTTATTATTGCTCAAGGTCATGATGACGTAATGGGCTCAACTAAGAAAAGAAATCCACGGCGCCACGGGTAACTTAATATGGATGATTGGGTGTAAATAGGGTTAACGCACATACCAAACGATCAATATCAATGAAATGGTTACGCAATGTAAACATAAATTTCAGAGATATGCACCAGGAGCATCGTTATGCGTTTCGACGTGGCGCATGCGCGTCACAGCAAATTATTCTTTATCCACTGTGTATCAAGAGAAATGTCAACATCATTTACGCTCAGCTTATCGACTTCACTTGATGATACACCCAGCATGCGCGCCAAAACCCAGACTAATCAGACCCCTGGGGAACGCGAAATAACTAGGACTGCGAACGTTAACGTCTGCCATAGCTCTGTCACAACTTAGACAGGCCCGCCGGAAACGTTGGTTTACAGATTACCTTTGTTACAGTTAGCCGTAACATATCCAGTCAGTAGCCAACTTTGGCATCTTAAGCAGACGACTTGTCAACGTTATGTAGCAAGGTTCACCAAACAGCTGCACTGACAGCAACAGACTTTGGCCCCCAACTGTTAGTTTAACTTCTCGAGAAAGGATCCCAATGCTTCTCCCCAAACATTTCTATCCTCACATCAATTGCTATGAGTCTCCGACCGGCCCAGAAGATAAACACGTCGAGGCGCTTGTAAGTATAATATGAAATGAACACGAACGCGCCTAACAGGTGGGGGTTGTCGCTGACAGAAACTACAGAGCAGTATTTCCCATTTCGCCAGTGGAGCATAAACAATACTTATATTGTCATGCTCACCAAATATCATAAATGCCACCAGCTGGTGCTGTTTCCGGGGGAAAAAACAGCTAGAGGGCGCCTTATTTGGCCTTGTGGAGCTGCCTACAATCTCGCTTCACATGGGGATACGAGGATACCTGAGCGAAAATATTGACGCCCAGGAGATTGTCTCAAGGCGCCTACGGATAGACGCCCAAACAAGTTCAAGGTCGCTGTCGTTTTTTTACGTGAACGAAACACAGGTAATGAACATTTGCCTAGACTAAGGTCTCATCTGAAATCACCGGCTGTGGTCAAATCAAGCTTTTCACCGTGACAGCCCATAATGGAGAAGAAATACGCATTACCAGCACCAGGTGCTACTTGGAGCTGAAGCACGATACAGCATGAAATCCTTAAAGCTAACAACCATCACAATTTTTACATTGCAACCCATGGCAACCGACTCACTCCTTAGCAACAGCACATTTATCATGACAACGAGAACTTTAAATGGATGTTGCAATTTCCAGGCAGGTTGTTACCAGCGTGATGAGACGGCGAGAGTTGGCAAAGTCAGCGGGGTTATATGTGTGGTGGATACAATAGCTAAGACTCATTCTAACAGCGATCAGCTGCGTTGCTTCTCGTTCCCATCCTGGGCCGATTCATAAATGATAAGAGCTTTTGTAGGGCTGTAATGGGGTATATACATTAGTATATGTCTTGGCTTTAGTCTCAACGGAGAAAGGTAATAGGTTTTTAGCACGGACCAGATGCGTGCACTGTTGGAATACAATGGACGTCGTATTGGCGACTTACTTAGTTCGTAGTCATAAGCGCACGGACAACGCAACACATCCACATAGATAGACGCGTGACAGCATAGCCATGGCGACACAATAATTGTGACATAGTCATGGCAACATTGTCATGGTTACATAGACAAAGTAACACAGACATGGTAATACAGTAATGGTGACATATTCAGGGCAATGTTGTCATGGTAACACAGCAATGATAAACGGTTATGGTGACATAGTCATGACAACACAAGCCTGACAACTGCAGCATTGCAACAACGACAACTTAAGCGGAAACATCGTGACAATAAGTTGCCTGGCTGAGAAAGTACATGACATTAACCAAATCAGTTTCACAATCACAGGCGCCAATCAAACTAAAATCCACACAAAACCACTCATAGGGAAACAACATATATCACTAGTTTCTAATTAAAAGCTACGAAGACAAACTAACGACTGCTTGTGCATATTTTATTCAATTAGTCTTTGATAGATAGAAGAGTTGACAAGCCCATTCAGAAAGAGGCACAGCCTAACACCGTCTGGGCTTACTCACTCCTTATTCATCTTCAAGCCACCACCCGCCATAATTACATGCAACAAGTGTACATCTTTGAGGGGAAAAACCCCAGAAGAAGATGGATGATCAGGTAGATTGGCTGCTTGGGATGGGTAGCGTCGAGTGGGCATGAAATGATGGCTGCATTTGCGGATACTGAAGATTCAGCATATAAAATACACTCCAAGTGAGTGATAATATAGGATTTGCCAAAAGCATGCAACGGACAGTTGTTTTATGCAGGGCTAAGGGTGTGTGTGTGTGGTGTATATATATATATATATATATATATATATATATATATATATATATATATATATATATATATATATAAATATATATATATATATATATATATATATATATATATATATATATATATATGCATATCATTTACATGTATATCTATATCTATGTGTGTGCGTTTATATTTACTACCAAGATAGCTATCAAATATATATATATATATATATATTGTAAGATATATATATATATATATATATATATATATATAAATATGTATAACAGACAGGATATATATATAGATTGTAAGGCTGTATAAAATGTAAACAGACAGGATCAATAATGGATGGAATACTTATTGCTCATAAGACACCATCCCAGATCGACAGGTTCCAGTTCCTATGCACGGCCTGCATTGAACCACGTAACACTAAATAGCTCATATGGACATACATATACAAAGGGTAGATACATAGTCTAGCATCCCGATCACCTCCAAGCGAAACGCTTACACGGCAGCGTTAAGCCACACTGAATCTGTCACGATTAAGCACACCAAAGAGAGAGCGTGTGAGTTTCGACAGGTGCTTGATCAATCTAACCTCCAACAGGTGACCAACTGGGACGTTCATCGCGGGTGTCCTGGATGGATAGAAGCGTGCCAATGGTATTGATCAGCAGAAGGGACAAATATTGTTCTGCGGACGTATGTGTGTGGGGAACAGGAGAATGGACCGGGTTCTGCGGGGTAGGTGGTATTTTCTGTAGTTGTGCCATTTCTAACGCGCAATGTGAGTTCAGTGTCACGCATGATGTTAACCTAATATACTGCCATACCAGTGAGGGATAGAGCCATTTATAACGCGCCAGCGAGAGCTTCGAGCCACGCCTGATATAAAGTTAAATATACTGCTATACAAGTGAGAGATGAATGCTATTTTGGATATGAAATGCGAATTAGTTTCCTCTATGTTGTAAGTTACAATAAAACACCATACGGGTTATGTATTAGTGCCATCCAAGTAGATTAAAACAGTACAATATGATACGATTAGAGAGATTGCGATATGGGAGAGATGAATGCAGTCCACTTGGCATATAACAATACAGCTGGCATTCCTGCTTTTAATCGGCAACCAAGAATCCTCCCTAGGATGAGAGACTCGTGCTAGGAGTGTCAGCTGTATAGTCCAGTGAGAGACTCGTGTCGATGTGTCAGCTGTGTAGTCCAGTGAGAGACTCGTGTCGATGTGTCATTTGTGTAGTCCAGTGAGAGACTCGTGTCGATGTGTCAGCTGTGTAGTCCAGTGAGACTCGTGTCGATGTGTCAGCTGTGTAGTCCAGTGAGAGACTCGTGTCGATGTGTCAGCTGTCTAGTCCAGTGAGAGACTCGCGTCGATGTGTCAGCTGTCTAGTCCAGTGAGAGACTCGTGTAGATGTGTCAGCTGTGTAGTCCAGTGAGAGACTCGTGTCGATGTGTCAGCTGTCTTGTCCAGTGAGAGACTCGTGTCAGCTGTGTAGTCCAGTGAGAGACTCGTGTCGATGTGTCAGCGGTGTAGTCCAGTGAGAGACTCGTGTCGATGTGTCAGCTGTCTTGTCCAGTGAGAGACTCGTGTCAGCTGTGTAGTCCAGTGAGAGACTCGTGTCAGCTGTGTAGTCCAGTGAGAGACTCGTGTCGATGTGTCAGCGGTGTAGTCCAGTGAGAGACTCGTGTCGATGTGTCAGCTGTGTAGTCCAGTGAGAGATGAGCGCCAATCATACAATCAACGGAGAGTTTGACACCATCAAAGGTCCACAGTGGGACACCAGTGTTTTTCCCTAGGAGAGCAAGAACTAACCTTAACTGGGGGTAATTGACGCATTTGATACAGTTAATATCATCGAAATATACAAGCTGGTTTTATGATGCTAATTTCAAGAACACCTCCCCGGAACTTTTAATATAGACCGACATATGCTGTAACTACACACTGATAGATTATCGCTTAAAATTTATTGATTAATCCACCTTGTCATTGAAAGAATGATGCTCCCCTCAACAAGTACTTACGCGGACCGACAGAGCAAGGATAAGAGTCAATTCAATTGTGTACGGTACATCCCAACAAGAGGATGCTTTGATTACAATAAGCACCTGTCAATTTCGATATATACTCAAGTGATATGTAGGTGTTATAGATATCATGGGGTGGTGATAAGGTATCAGATTACATAGACTGCATGATGTGTGTATCAGTAAGGGAATGTTAACTGACAAGAAGATGGCGGCTGATATGGGATCCGAGTCTTGTGTAGGCAGGGGATGATCTGTTAGCGCAACGAACGAGAGCTTATCGGATTGATATTTGATATACAGTAACGATGAAATGTAAGGGCTACCGGGCGATAGATTTAACATATCATTACTCAATGAGGTGATTACTGGACGAAAGAAACTTTTTAAAAAAAACCTAATCATCTCAAATAATTTGTTATTGGTGGTGTAAATATAGTTCAAATCACGCATCACGCACTTCAAGGCATCACGCAAACGTGACCAGTACATCATATTTCTTCACGCGTTCATTGCAGCGAGGAGTGAGGGGGCTGAGATGCGCGCAGCAGCAGCAGCAGCATCAGTCGCTATTGAGGACCCACCATGCACTGCTGCGCACAGCAGCGCAGCGCACACAACCACCAATATACCCACAAGAAAAATCCCTCCCTCAGCAAGATCGGTCCCACCAGCGGAGCGCCTTATAATAACCCTCCGCGAAAGGTCCAAGGCACCATAATGAGCGCACCTGCTCGCCACGAGGAAGAGGCACACTAACTCTTTTGTACCTCCTGCCGATTAAGCCTCTGGGTGGTTGCGGAGATTGACAGCATCGCATAGGACTAGCAAGGAGAGGTAATGAACTCGTCGTCATCATCAACAATTACTGATGTGGATTCTGACTGAATTAACCTGTATATAATAACATACACCCTACATCAAACGGGATTACAACATTAGCGGACAATATGGACTGAACTTCGATCTGATCTTCGAAGTTGAAACAACTGACACAGTTGTCAAGGCAATTGCCCAGGAGTTACAACAACAACAACACAAATGTCATTCAAACAGGTCGCCGAGGCGGTCAAAGGTTCGTAAACTATTTCAGAGCAATTGTGAACTGTACATTTTCGCTATAATGTGTCAGCGGAGAGGGTCACGTTGCCTTGGACAAAGGAACATGAAAATCTGACCGCTGTAATTGCTGTAGACTTGTGTGCTGAAACGGCACTGTGGTCGATAGCGTATGTTGGCGATGCTCGGGTTATTTGGCGTAATCGATGGCGTACATGGTAATGCGCAAGGAGAGATGAGCCGGCCAAGTACTATTGTGTCACTTATAAAGGTTCAGGATACATGAATATGTCATTAACTTGGGTCATAGCTTCTTAAAGGGCATGATTTCTTGTATGGTGTGTTTCTGTTGATTCTTAATGAAGAAAATGTTCTAATTTTCACACGTCTCATGTTGTAGGCACTCGAGTCACAAAACACCTGTTGCCGACTGCGACGTGTAATTCATTACTCTATTCATACTAGGTTACGGGGAAGCGGCGTTTCATGACTCGAGTGCTTGCCTTGCTCCATGCCAAGTCCGAATTCCTATTCTGCAGCTCGGACGCTCTCCCAATCACTTACCACACACAGTTTTCCCGGCGATAGTTAGCGCACGCTAAACAATTGAACATTACGGGATTAAAAACTAGCAGAGAGAAAATGGGTTTGACCTAGATGTACCACTTCCGCAAGGACAAGCCCATTATAAAACATTCACCATCATCGTACCGAGATACCAACACGTTAAAAGCAATACAGTGTCAATGCCCAACTCACGAAGTCTGGATCCTAGTGTTTTTCCCCCATAGATATCTCCAGTGTTTTTAATAGAGTTTTTGTGTCTAATTTAGCAGTCGCCTCCGAGGGAAGGCTTGACACGATTGGGGCAATATGGTGATAGGATGTCTGGTTTGGGTGTGGTTTTCTGAACCTTCAACAGCCAAAGATGCGGAGGGCGGGGTGATAGAGAGAAATGTATTGTGAGGGGTGAGGGTTAGGCGATCTGAGGGGTTACTATCCAAGATAACGGAACCCCTTTTTGTAATTAAGTAGCGGTCATATACAAGGCCTCATTGAGGCACGTGCAGCCGGAGAGGGTACTCCCACATAGTGATTGTAATTAAATCATGAGGATCGTCGAGTCAGAGGGGTCACTGGGTGGTGGGGTGGGCTGGGGTGCATATTTTGCTGTTGCCGTCTTGTCAATTCTTAAAACTAACCGAACCCTTTCGCCAAGGCGTTTTCTACCCCACTTAAAATGTAATTATGTAAGGCTAATATGCATCCGGATTTCACAAACGCTTGGCAGCAGTTTTGTTTAGAATGTTGCGTATTTTATGAGGGAGTAAACATGACCTATCACTTATAGAGCAGTGGACGATAAATATAATACAAACAAAACCACACTGATGTTACACTGTTAATGTCATTGATAGGTAAGTGTACTATCTTAAGTCACCTCCACTAAACCCAGAAAGGGTTTCCACATCAATCACCCGCCAAAGCGTCACCCTACCTTCCGACAGACATATTCATTATTTATGCTTTACCCCGTGTTCCATATCTCTCTCGCTCTGTCTCGCTTTCTCTCGTCTACAGAACGCCAACGATGACAGCGTCTTTCAGATGGCGCGTCTTCAGCCGATCATTTCTCAGTCTGCGTAAAACGGGGGTGGGATTTGTGGGAGGAAAAATTCGCCATTTCTCGCAACATCTCCATGGTTTTATGGCCATAATCAGAATCCACGGCGAGACAGCTTGAGTTGCAATTACCGGAGAATTCTGCGAGACGAACAAGTGAGGAAAGCCATTAGGGAACAATATTAGCAGCAAAAGCCACGAAGAATCACAAGCGGCTTTATATTTTGATAGCAGACGAGATTGGAAGTGTTCAGAAAATGATTTGATCATAAATGAATGCAACATAACGTGATAGTTTGACGGACACTGATATGGGAGAGATAAGCGTTCCTATGGTTTCCGGCGACGTAGACTTCCAGCGATGAGATGGCAACATGGCGACCAGCGGTCCGCACCACTGACCGCTACGTCACATCTGCCCATCGACGGGTGTTAATATTCCGCTAAGACTGACAGTAAATTGGACAGAGATAAATGTGGCAGACAATAGATCGGGGGTGTTTGTGGTGGGGGTCTGATTTGAGGGGTTAAAAGAGATGCTTGTTGTGCGGTGATAGAGTGGTCATTTTGACGCCAGAAGGGCCATCTGGCTTATCAGTTACTCTCCTCAACTGGACCAACTCATCCATTAGTTGCCAGTAATTGACAAACCAATCTCCATGCGGATTATATCGACAGCAAATCAAAGATAACCAATTTGCTACCAAAGCAGACGTCCACTGTATCGAGCAATGTGATTGGCTTCCATTGGCCTCTCCATAATGGAGCTTAAACGATGACAATTCCCGGGGACAAGGACAATTTTTGGAGCAATTTCACTTCGAAGGGAAAGGTCTCGGCCAAAATTTGATTGGCGAAAACCTTGCGTAGGAACCCCATTGCAGTGGGCTATTACAATGACTTAGTGGTAGAGAGTGTGTGTTTTTTTGGCGTGGGGCACATAGAAAAGAGGGGCGTTCAAGAGGTCAACTGAGTGCAGTTTGACGCCGCCGACCAACCACTTTCCGGTCTGAGAATTTTAGAGCTTAAAATATGGGTCGTTGGGACGACTGAGTGAGTTTACTTAGAAACAGTTGAGAGACGTATCTTGTTATGTCTTCAATGTCTTCACTGAACCGGGCAGCGACATTGCGGAGTGATTTAAGTTACGGGCTGTTAAGGAGGCGTTTGTTGAAGGGGTGCTCAGGAAGTGATCGGTTTAAGAACTATGTAAGGAGGGCTTAATTGAAGATAGTCTTCTACTGCGACAGACGCCGATAGCACTGGACCTCCTATAGAAACACCACTCCATTGGGCTGTCACCGAATGCCATCATAAATATCCTACCTGCGCAACAGCCATTAGGTGGGCGGGGAACCCCCTTCCTACATCTCCACGGGAGGCGTTATTGGGGGAGCGGGAGGTGACACACAGGTCAACTGCTTAGAAACCGGAACGTAAATCACTTACATTCTTCTCCATAAGTCAGTGAAAGTCTACGACGATAACAAGGCCTTATTTATGAGTCTGTAAATACCTCTTCTCCTGGTATTTCCAGCGCTATGCCTAGATCACCGACGTCAATGGCCTTCTTTGTTTCAGTCAAAATAGCACAATTACCTGTGTCTTGTTTGGAGTGGAAGTCAAGAGAACTTGAGGCATAGCATGTACACTCTAAATGCCTCTTATTCGCAGCTCAGCTAATATAACTTGTTTTGGGTGTGTTATATTATGGGTTGTATCGGTGGTCTGGAGCGCGGTGGAGGTTTTTTGAGGCTCGCTGGTGGACGACAGGTAAGAGGATTTTGGTGAGTGGCAGGTGACAAAGTTGTGTGATTGAGTTAAGCGGATGGCCAGAACGGCTCGTTTGGTGGTAAGCGCACGGTTCGATATGAGTGCGTGCGTGCGTATAGATAGTATGGGTGTGGGGGATGTTAAGAGGATGCGGGTTTGACGAGAGAGTTAGGTGGTGCAATTTCCCCAATAAAGTGCAATCTTAAACTTTATTGCAGCTGACTTAAAGCAAAGTAGGCCCGTCTGGGTGATTTGCAAGTATTAACGTGAAATGAGAGTGGTTGAACGAGGGTACGTGAGGAGGGATAGGGAAGAGTGAGGACAACAATTTCCCCAATATGGCTTGATCTTAAAGCTCTATTGCCCCTAAACTTTGACCAATCGGGTTAACATATTCAGATAGACGGCAGCTAACCTCAACATGCGTACCATGTTCGCGTGCCATCCCAGCCTAATGAACACGCCCCAGGTTTTCTTGACCATCGCAACATCCTCTTATGACCTGACTCATAACTAATGACCTTGATGAATTATTCACATCGGATTGAATTTGCCCACTCAGAATTACCTTACTTTGATTGACATATCTGATGATGATTGGGGTTTCAATAATTAATAAAGCTGTTGAATTGGTACCAATTAAAACAACAAATCGCAGGTCATATGGCTTCGAGAAGGGTCAGGTACCAGGAAGGCGAAGGTCAGGGTTCTTCCACCTGCTACGAGGTGCTGTGTTTAAAAAAGAATTTACGGGAAGGGATATATCAATAAAATTCAATTATACGCTCCATTCAGAATTAATATTGTTTTCACAGGCATGCGTTAAGATCCGCAAACAATTTATATATATATATATATATATATATAACAGGTGGGATGTCAATCAATAAATACAGGTGTGAAAGTGAAACAGATGGAGAGACGTGTGGAAGAGGGTATTTTGAATATTGAACCAACTAACCATAGTTCATTAAAGCATGACCACCGCCCCCCCCCCCCCCCCCAAATGCAGCAAGCAGCCATTTGTCTTTCGTATACGGGATTATCTTGCGTCAAAACACAGATTTACATGTCACACGAACCAAGTTCCGTAACGTGCGTGCGTTCCACTCGATGTGTGGACAAACTACACTCTTAAAAGAGGCACCTCGCACACCATCTTAGCACTCGCTCTCTGTCAATGCATGTACTATATGTACATGCATTTTTCACTTGCAGGGGATCGGGTTGTGCGTTGTGAATGACAGGGCAGTTGATTCGTAGAAGTGATAGCTATACTCTATCCCCTTCTGCGGTTTCGTCTCAGCCGTCAGCGCTTGTGGTGACAGCGCCACATGGAAATCACCTACGCCGCCCAGCCAATCACTCGCCTCCACCATTCCCCATGTCAGCTATCGTCTGCTTTCGCCTCGTTGAAACGCTTGCAGCGCACGTTGCCTGGAACAATTGGAAAGCTACATGCAGCGGACTCAGGCGGACGGTTGACGCGCCGCTCTTTGTCAAATCAGCTGATTTTTGAAACCTGCTTCAAATGCGGATATACGGAGCTAATGAGAGGAATTTTTTTCTCCCAACCAAATAAACAGACCAGTGTCGAGGAGAAATCCGGTGAGAAAACAAAACGACAAACACTGAGAGGAATCGGACACAAAAAACGGCCACAAATTCCCCGCGCTTTCTGAGAAAAGCAGACGGTATTATTAGGGGAGTGTGTGTTCATTACAGACTACCGGTGGCCGGCAGTTACTTCTTGGGATATGTTAGCAACGGATTATTATCAAACATATAGACCATAGACTAAAAAGTCACAACGGATCGTACCCCGACGCTTAAAGGGTTAATTTGCACTAGTATCGCTGGAGGGCTATCTTTTGCGATCGAGTGGGCCTCTCTCAGACAAATCAACATCTACTCGATCCAAGCGGAAACATTCAAGCGTCATAAGATACATAGCACAAGAGCTTGGATAACTCGAAGGAAAATATTTCTCTTCAGAGGGTCTGTAACTCGGTACTCGGTATGTTGGACGCCGACAAGTCTGAAGGCGATATTACCGGGAACGAACTTATTGACTGTTTTGGTAACGGATTCGGAAGCCAAGTTTCCGGATAATCTCTGTAGGTTTTAAAGAAAGTTGACCAGCAATGGTAACCTGACTATTGTTGAGTGGTGTGCTACAATATATAGAACATCTACGGAACGCTGAGAAATATTGGAACAGCGGGTTGTAAGGTTTGAGTACCGTGAGTGAGTAGTTATATTGACCAGCTTGAGATGGTAGTATAGCAACTCAATTCTCGAACAATCGCCGATCACTAGGTCTATCCATGCACAACACCTACATGTGTTCTCAATGAACATACTTCAACATTTGTTAACCCAGACCTTCAACGCTGACTGGACATCAGGATTTACAGGTAATCTCGAGATCTCATCCATAAAAGGTTGCCGTCTCTTTGCAGATTAGTTGGACTTAACACCCGTCGCTAGCTATTTTATACGCTGCGCTCAAGCTCCCATGAGAGTTTTCAATTTACCCCTCAGAGTGACCACTTTGAGGTGATGGACAGCGTCGCTGTTGGGGTATTGAATTGGTGGTCTGATTAAATCGCTCTCATATTCATATATAAGCGATCACGTTCGCAAGCGCTGCGGAAATCACTCTTTAGTACAATTGGGCAAAATCATAACGTATTGTCAACTGCACCCGTTGGCTATTCTTTAGCCCATGCCTCAGCGGATGCATATTTCAGGACCCCCATCTGGTCTGGTGAATAATTAAGCAATCTACCGAGAGCAAGCCGGCATGGCAGTTACAACAAGCTCACTAGCGTGTATCCTCTGAATATATGATGAATTCCATGCACTAATCCTTCGTTTATACTCTGTCGTATGCAGGTCAACTGGAACGCACAGGAGATTGACTTTTTTCACCATCAACCAAGAAAAATGGCCATCGTTGTTGATCAAGAGTGCGGTATGATCTGCGTAAATAGCGCAAAGGCTGCATGGAATCGCAATGACGCCACGACAACCCGCAGTCGCTCAAAAACTCACCAAGGGTCGCCAATCGGAAGTGACGCAGTCTGTCACGCGGGACGCTTGTCTGGGAAAACGAGGACTGTCTGGTGTAGGGAAAGTAATCTCTATTACCAACATGGAAGCGATGCGACCAATGATGCGCGCTCTTCATGCTCGAGTAAGGGACTTAATCGATTGAAGAGATCGAGAATGGCAACGAGCGTTCTGCATAGACAAACAGCGCTCCGGCGAGGAAACTCGCTCCCAGTGTGTTTTTTTCGCGACTTGATGGTGCTATTGTTGACCTTAGCTAGCTGTGTAACTATTTCCCGCGCTAATTGCCCCGCAAGGTGCGCATGCCCGACCACAACCAACAAAGTCTCGTGTGTAAACGCGGGATATTCCGAATTACCTAGTCCGCTCACACCCATGGTCACTTCCCTCGATATGAGCAACAACCAACTCGCGACCTTGACCTCAACGACCTTGAGCCCGCTACGCAACGTTATCAATTTGATTTTCAATGATAACCGAATCAGTCAGATCCACGACGGAGCATTTTCGATGATGACGTCACTACAGGAACTGAAGCTCAAGTCCAATAAACTCTCGCTGTTGACGGAGTACACTTTCAGCGGAACGTCCGATCTGCGCACTCTAGATCTGTCAAACAACGAACTAACTGGGATCGATGGGGCGTTCGCTGGAATGGCATTATTATCCCGACTGGAACTTTCCGACAACCGCTTGACTAGTATCACAGAATTCACATTTCGCGACCTTCACAACCTCCGATACCTCATCCTCTCAGGGAACGCCATCTCCGTAATAGACCGCCGAGCGTTCCGTAGTTTGGAGCAGTTGCTGTATCTGATGTTAAAAGGAAATCCCTTAGGAGATCTATCCCGGCTGTACTTTCGATCTCCATCGCTCAATTACCTGGATTTGTCTCAGTGTGGATTAACGCGCGTTCCGAGAGGACTTCCTCGCCCCGTCAGATACTTACGCCTCGGTCAAAATAACATGACAACTGTTCATCATAACGAATTTGAAGATTGTCCCTACGTCAGCATTCTTATCCTGGATGGAAACATGATCGGGACGATTCAAGGATATCCCTTCGAAGATATGACATACCTTCAACAGCTCTGGTTAAACAACAACCGACTCCGCGAGGTTCCAGCCGGATTGCCAACTAGTCTACAACGGCTCCTGATGGATTCTAACCAACTTCTAAACATCACGAATGTCTTCCCGCAAAACTCACAAATAAACACGCTGTCTTTGATGGGAAATAATATTTCGCATCTCGCATATGACGCCTTGTATGATCTCCGCCTCTTACAAACCGTCGATTTCAGCAACAATAGAATTCAGCATCTCTATGGCAACACTTTCATCAATTCTTCCCAATTGAACACGCTTCAACTCTCCAAAAACCCTCTTCAGTTTTTCCACAGTCGCTGCTTCCATGGATTACACTCGCTTCGTACTCTCTCGCTGGCGTACGTTGGAACGGAAGCAACATTATTTCCGGATATATTCCAGGATTTAACAGAGTTAAACAAATTAGACTTGGATAGCAGTCCCAGTATTATTCTCAATATCTTATACAAAGATGATTTGATTCGTGGTCTGGAAAGCGTGGGGGATATGAGCTTACATAGTTCAGACTTGACAACCCTCCGAAGTGACTTTCCGCGACTCTTCCCACACTTGGCTATATTACACATAACAAGTAGCAGGTGGCATTGCGATAGGGCCCTTGTGTGGTTTCGCGATTGGTTGCTGTCGTCGGAAGTCGAATTTCAGAACCAAGAGGATATCCGGTGTTTTACGCCGAGAACGCTGCACGATCGAGCTCTGACGTCACTTACTGACGATGAATTCGTAAGCGTTTCACCTTCACAAACAACGCGCGCAATTCCAGTTTTTCGCCTGACGACTTTCCCGCCTCAAAAATCAACAGTTTCTACGACGACGAAATCCTCAATGGCAACGCCACAAATCTCACCAGCGTCCGACAAGTTTAACCCTATAGAAACTACATCACCCAAAACCGACGCACCATTCGATTTTTCTGCCGGTTTGCCAAATCCAGACGACGATTTGCCGATCGTTTTCCCGCCAATTGAAACACAGGAAACAACTACGGAACTCTCGTGGGAGGCGGTTAGTAAATCGTTGAATCACATGGACACAACATCACCGAATCATAACACTAAATACGATCAAGATCCCGCAAACTCAAGCGTCGAAGTTCGCACATTGCATCACGATGCTTCGACTTTTAAACCTCTTCCGCAGCCCTCGGAAAACGAAGAGGCAATATCTCGCAACCACACAACTATAGTCATCGTTGTAGCAACTTCTTTAACTACATTCGTTATTGCATCTATTTTGCTCACATCTATTATATATTTCTGCCGGAAAAGCAGACGACGGGCGAGTGCCCCAGGGACCCCCAGCAAGGGGTCAAATAATAAAAACAGTAAAGTTCCCCCATACCAGAACGGGATTAAATACCACCATAAAAAAGACGTACTTTATTTCATGCCCGCTTCTGGTGAGGGAAGCGACAGTCATGAGTCGATAAAAACCACGAACAGCAAAACCAGCAAAGATGCCAACATGTCTTTAATTCCAGGACGCGATATTAACCACGAAGGGCCATTACGCGTCTACAAATGGGAGGATTTCTAACGGAGATTGTTCAAATAGCTTTTCTTGTCTTTCTTATACAGTTGAAATATACTGCTGTTTTTTTTAAAATGCGTGCTAAGATATTTGATTTCTTGTTGCAAATGGCATATGTAGTTGCATGAGCGAGAATGTTTTCATGCTATGTATTCTGTACTGCATGTTTTATATGCACCACCACCCCTCCACAAAGAGTGCCATTCCGTCATGTATGTATGCGTTATATGTGAACAATTATCAATGGACATTCTATGGATTATCGGGCTGTGTAATTTCGCATTTCTGTGCAATAGAACACGTTATTGTTGGTACCCGTTCAATAATGATTCCATTCATTGCCCCGTGCTAGCGTTGGCGTTTCCCTCTATTGGGAGTAAATTCAAGTCACCACACCGTTGGTCATAAAACAGACCTCTGGTTTAAGACGAGTATTGTTTGCCTATCATCACAGAATCAATATTGAAACACGCTTTTAATCAACATGCATCATTCGTCCACTAGTGGCGAGTCAACAAGACACTGAAAGGACTGCGCCGACGACATCGACCTCTGTTTCATGGGATATTGTGGGTACAAATTAGTTCTTGCGTGGAACGAGATAACACGGCTGTGCGAGTGAGATGGGGAGTTCTTCAAAGCGTCACGCGCCGGTCTGCATCGCGCAGTAATACATGGGTCCTATTATTGTCGTGTTGATATCACATTGGGGCTAGAACAGACTTGAAAGGCACCTGTTGGAAATGACCGACATGGAATGACTCGAGGGAATTGACTCGCTGACCCAGGGCAAGGTGACTTGTCGACTGACGAAACAGCTCAATAGATTGGGTTAGATTATATTCTAATGCTGACTTGCCAACAGGTGACTAACGTGGAGGTGGTTTATCGACAGGTGAATATTCTGGAAGTTACTGACCAACAGACGACTATATTTAAAATGATTTACCAACCACACTAGAGAAACCTGTTGGTGAACGTCCTCAGGTTAATGTTGCTATTACAATGCCTGTACCGCCTATAATGGCCACTAATCAAATGATTTACGATTTGTCTATCACTCGATGCAGAAAACACGTGATTATCGCCAATAGCGCGGTGACAACACCCGGCCGAATAAAGCACAGCTAACAGGGCATTCAACAGTAAATATTGTTCGCAAATTGCAATAGGACGGGAATGGAAGCAGTTCTGCAAAGGGGATGAGGTCGTTCAGATGTGTTCAGCTTATCGCAGCGACGACATCTCAGTTTAACTCACACAACCAGAAGAAAACTCAGATGCTATCGTGTTTTACGCGCTTATATATTCCGCTTAATGTGCCTTGTGAACAGAACGAATATTGTAGCGGCCATTCGTTGTATCAACCGATAGCATTTTCATTCGACCCCAAAGAATGTCGTTAGTGTGTTCTGAATGGATACCAGGTTGTTATGCGATGCTCTGCGCATGCGCGCTAAATAAAAAAAATAAGTATTCTCATCGTGTTTCTCCTTCGATCCTCATTAACCAATCTGAACTTCTGCAATACACCAAAAGATACACACATACTTGGGGTGAATTGATGATAATAGCGAGATAGCATTAATATGCGTTAAGGTTGCAATTACGACCTTTCCCTCGGCATCTACAGAAAGCAACAGTTGGAATTAGGGAAATGATCAGTCTTACAAGAGACAATTCCAATACAAGCAACCCCCTATCACCACCCAGATCACCACTTCCGGCAGCGTACCAGTCCACTGGGGAGGGATAAACTCATATCAAACGATCACAGTGAACTAGAATGGACGCCACATCGGATGCGAGTGTAGTTAACATCTATGGGTCCTGATCCACTTTATGCAAACGCCAGCATATTATAACAAGCTAGTTCGCGTGCAGGATGTTGTCCAGATCACCCAGAGAAACTTTAATCACAACGAAAGAGTCCTTTGATCTGATAACCCGCTCGTTAATGATCAACCGGCGTTAATTTACATTTAATTAAATCAGATTTTCACGGCAACATTGCCAAATACGCACACAAAAGACATACGAACTTGCAAATGCAACAGACAGTAAATGAAGTTGGCATGTGCCAATAAATTCAAGTTTGCATGCGTGCCGGGGCACGGAATATTCGCTTATTCTGTGTATATGCACATGCAAATGGATATATCCCCAATTGTGCATTGCAGTGAGTGAATGAATGTGTGCAAGCTCGGAGGGCAGCATGTTTACCAAAGTCAATTATAGTGAATGTACGCAAGTTAAGCATTTACCGAATAAGCTTCTGAAAATTATCTAATTAACAACAGTAACGAAAGATCCACAAAGGTTTTCCTGCGTCCATTGCGGTCGTGTGGGGTCTTACGTCAGACGTTATGGGCCCCTCGGTCGCCGTTAACGTAGACCTATTCAAATGCATGCGGGCGATATGTGTACGTAGCTTTGTTAAAGGCCACAAGACTGTCTTTTGTCTTTAAGGATGCGTTGCGTATGCAAAGACCCCTATGTTAGATTTCCGAGCGCTCAGTTGAATAGCTATTTACGCTTTAGAAACTGTAGTGGACGGAACTATCTTGGGCCAGGTTCGAGTGCCCGTTATATGTCGGCGAGGATTCCGAAAGGTGTTTTAAGCAGGGTGAACTCCTAGTATCGTTACATATGTACGTTATATGGAGGTGTCCGTTAAATGAAACAGGCTTTATCGTATATAAAACAACCAGATGCAAGTTATGACAAATATATAAACATAAAGAGTTAATGCATACAAGTTCAAAGTTATATATATCAAATATATAAACGATTATTTTGACTGCAAGATATATAGGCCCGTATACACAAACCCAGTCCGCTAGTGCAAGCTTTACCATAATGGTGAGTGTTTGACAAACGAGGACGGATCATCCAGTTGATGTGTCCCAAATACCGCCATGACATTGACAAACATCTAAATGGGAAGCAGACGTTTGTTCCAATTACTACACTTAATCAAACTGGTGCGAAAATAGCAGCTTCAAATCAAGCGGCAAGAAAATAATATGTTCCCATGGAAACGACCCATAATAACGGAATTTACCGTCCAATTATTAAACGCCTGGCGACACGGGTTGAGTGAGTGTGGTATAGTCGTGTGCACGTCGAGCTATCGAGGAATGATAGGGTTTACGGTTGATGTATAGCGTGGTTGTGCGGTAAAAGGGGATGCCCCTTAACGACAGTCAAATATCTAATTTATCATTCTATGATGGCGATACAAGCACGTGTCCGTTATGAGCGTGTATCGGCTTTATACATTTGACTGTTGAGATTCACTTCGATATATAGGGGAAGAAGGAACAATATGAATATCCTGCTGTAATTACTGCATTTATTATAGCCTCCATGCACCCGCGTTGTGTAATATCGGCAAATTATAATGCCATGATGGCGTGCACAATATGCGGGCGGCATCACTGATGCTATCAGAATCGAAACTCGCCTTTGCTGGGTTCGCGCTCGTTGACATCAGTTTTGTCAACCGTAACGTTATGACTTGCAAAAGGAGTATCCGCGAAGCAGACGTCAGATAATTCACCGAATGACTGATCAAATGTCGTTGCTTTAAAATATCGCGCATATTGTTTATATCTTTGAATCAACCGAATAATTCGTTAGATATATCAAGATTTAACTTCAAGCATGTTTCAAAAACAATGTTCATTCAAATGGAGTGGTAGATGCTTCTAACAGAGACCACACATACATCATACTATATCTAATGCCAACTACGGAATAGAAAAATGTGTACACAGGGGAGAATATGCAAATCTTATCCTTCATTCACACCTCGCAAAGAGGCCGTTTTCAATGTCAGATTAATCCGGGTAATGGAGAGACGGCAGTTAAGCTTATATGGGGCTGGTGTGACTTGTCGACAGCGCGAATACGTCAGGGCGATAATGTCAGAAGTTACTGCACAGAAGCTCGTTTAGATGCAGAGACGAACGGACTTGATCACAAATCCCCTTATCAGGATCGGATACATATTCTGATGCGAGATGCTGCATCACGAGTTTGTATTTTAACAGATGAAGAATTCTTGTTGGTTTCTGGGGAGGACAATATAATACCATAGAATGACAGGTTAATAACTAAACCATAAACAGCACGTTCATGTGAATGACACGGTGAAGTAAATAAGTTAGTGGCAATGTCAATGTTTTGGTTTTACATGGTGTGATTCAGTTGTTTAATATCATATCAAAGTCCTACGACGTCGTGTTGGTGCGTTCGTGTGTGTGTGTGTGTGTGTGTGTGTGTGTGTGTGTGTGTGTGTGTGTGTGTGTGTGTGTGTGTGTGTGTGCGCGCGCGCGCGTGTGTATGCGTGTGAGTGTGTGCGCGTGTGACGACTTAACGAGGTAGCTACGGATGTAGTCAGTTTATACGTATCTTGGAGCTCATTAGAGCCTCAGGTGACAATCGAACCACACGTCTCATACATGGTTATTAAGCAAACGATCAATCGCCTGTCTTTCCAAGGTAGCAAAGGATAGCACCTGCTAATATTGGCGCTATCCGTGTTGACAAGGAGCGGAGGACACTCACGTTTTAATACCACACGGAGAAGGAGAATATTTAAAATGCAGGTACACAAAGCTTGCTTGAAATGGCAGAACATATATTCCATTCAAGAGTCAACTAATTTAAGGTGGGGTAGAATTTTGTCTTATGCGTAGTATTCAATTCTCTGACATATATTACGCAATACTATGTTTTTAAGTATATAACATAGCCTTGAAATGCATTGGATTTACTTACAATAGGAAATACACATTATGTTTACCATATATTACTGCAACACTACGATATGCCACTTCTCAGGACTAGGATATCTGTTATTCAAGGCAGCATTTTAAGGCTACACCTCTATTTATTAAGGCTACACCTCTATTTATTAATCACTGAAATAGCCATTATACAAAGAACGGCATTCCTCCTAGAATCAACAGCTGTTTTTATGTATGATGATATGGATCTAAAACAGGCCACGATAACCAAAGACTGCAACAATGACTGACAAGAAGATGTTATAGATTCAATTATTTTAAATATCAACTGGATTTGGAAAACATGATCACCTAGATCAAGAATCTCTAAGAGGAATTGGTCATGACTAACTCGTGAAACCAACATAAATACAAGCTAAAATAAAGTCATTGGCACACCCATCCACCCACCCACCCATAAAAACGGCTTCACAGCCCAACACCAGCCAGCATGTTTTCGATTCCCAGACATACGAAATAATCTGCTACTTGATCAACACACGGAAAACATGAACCGGAAGCAAGTTTTTTTTATGACTATCAGTGATTAGAAGTGTTTTCTGGTCGACATCTTTTCAAATAAATGATGATATTTCCGCCTTCATATCAGGCCAACATAAGGGCTTCCTGATTGACATTTTTCAACCCAGCAACCATATTACTATTTGGGAATATATCGACAAGACACTTTATCAAGGGGAAGTATTGCTATAACACATGATTATCCGTGCCGACGTGTTTTTCCGAGCCAGAAGTGCGAGTTTCGAGAGATCATTAGTACCCGCGCCAAATACGTCGGCGCCGTATATTCCCAGTTACACCCGGTGTACAGAGAAATCAGCGCCACCCAGCGGAATAATTAGCAACTGAAGCGCGTGCCAATTATTGTATAATAACATCGATGTCTGTCTGAACGATAGTTGACCGTGTGAAGTTCCCATACCTGCATGTGTTATTTTGGTGAATACACAGACAAGTGCATCACACATCGTTAGCATGATTCTCTCGACACGAAACCAACCGATGACGTCATCACCTCTCACTTCGACACAACATTAAGTTTTCAGTATGTCCAGAGAACACGTCATTCAATACCTGTGGGGTTCGGTGGGTAAGGGGTGTTGGGGGTGATGCTAAGAAGGCCTCTTATGAGAATAGTAACAAATTATCATATACGTCATTTTTGCACACGCGCTAATGACTGATATATCACAATACAATTTCGCGAAAGTGATTACACCGCGCCATAAATCTGACACCATAACAGCAATTCCAATATCATGCTTCAGAAAAAGTCTTAGTCAAACTACATGAAGCAATCGACAGATCCTCGCCCGAGGCCCCAATGATAAGCAACAATGTGTTCAAAGGCGAGATGCTATATGCCAGTAGTGTTGCAAGCTACTTATAAAGGTGATCTATTTCTCCAGTGGTAATTTCGCTCTTGAGCAAGATAAATTGCATCTGATTACATCACATGACACATATTTATCACCGTATCTAACTTAGTGACGTTAACAGACTAAGATTCTAAGTCTGTTAACGTCACAAGCGTAACCACGGTCAACGCAAATGGATTTCTTTACCATCCCTTAACTCATTAACAAGGCGTAGGTTACATAACCAGCCAATTACAAATGCAACAACAAGACAGCGTTCCACATTACCACAAAGAAAACACATAGCTCTACCCACGATCAATTTAATCTAACAGCTTCACGTTTCCCACACCACAGAACACTATATAGTGCACTTAATGACCCCAAACACGCGATCGTAAGTCCCAACTTCAGTGGACAGTCGCGAGAGTCATAACAATACACATTGTTCTCCTACAGACAATAAAAGCTGTTTAAATGTGGACAATGACATGGGACATACAATGACAATGTGTTTTAAGTACAACTTAATGTGTTGGGTTATTAGTACTGAGGTTTATGATGGCAGCTGTTTAACAGGAAACCGAGGTAGGCTGGTTAACAACCATTAAGAATGAATCGTGCGGTATCAGCTGTGTGGGGAAAGTTCTGCGGGGCCAATCCGAGCTCCTGGTTGACGTGCAAATATGATGTCATGATGATAAGGTTGCATAGTTGGTTATGACGGCAGAGCAAAGATTGACACAAGACAGTGAGCAAACAATCGTATATTGCTGTAATATGACAGCCACAATACACATTCAACGCTATAAATGGGGACGTCATACCACCAACCATTGTCATAAATAATGACGCAACTTGACATTTTAACATTGATATTATCTTATAACCAAAGATACAATTCATGTTTTAACAAGTTGTTTTACTAAAATTTCTTTACCAAATCGAAGTTATTTAACGTATTTCTATGAACAGTGACACTTTTCTATCAACTACGCCTCCTACGAGTGCCGTTATGACACCTGCCATACGCACGTCGCTATTGACGGAAAATAACAGTATATTCCTCATGGCAACAACCCTATGTATTCAGTTAGTCTTATGACAGAAAACATATAGATATCCTGCTGCCCCAACATCACTCACACATAATAGGTAGCATTGTCTGCTGTCAACATCAAGGCCGGGCATTACTTACAGAGGCAGATACAAAATCTCCCATCAATAAACCCACATTCTGGATTTCATCAACGCCCTTTATTTCGATTGATTGATTTCGGTGGATTAGGTGCTGAGCCAAGGTGGTAATTGTTTGAATGATAAGATGAGCTGTAAGCATGTGTTAGGTGCTGAATCTCCAAACAAAAAAAGGAGATGGTTTTGAATGAATGACAATAATGATGATAGTAATGATGATGACAATGGAAGATAAAGATGTTGTTGATTATGATAATGCAGTTGTTGATTAATATTAAGACGATGGATGGATGAACTTCCTAAAGAGATGTGCAGATAAGCAATAAGTGTAAGCAGGCTGTAGAGTGGAATATTGTATTGACACGTGACATAATAAGCTGACCACGATTTACAATGCAACCTTGAGACGCTGCAATTAAATCGGACACTAGCGGGGCCTCAACAATTGTGTCTCCACCAGTGCGTGTTTGCATATGCGTAGCCCTACCAGACGGCGACCAGCATGGTGATTACATGTGATAAGCCGAAGTTCCGAGATGGGAATACGGGAAAGTGATTCTGCCATTGATTCTGATAGACGAGTTTCACTGACAGCGACATGATTGTAGTTTCATATCGAGTCCTGATTACAACTCCCAACGAGCATTGTATCGGTAGCTGTCATAATAAATAGATAATTCCTTCATGAGGCAACCATTATACCGTAACCTTCAAATGATCTTGTTTGCAAAGTATGCGGTAAAGGCGAGGTCGGAAAAATAGACGTCGAGACAATTACCTCGCCAGACATAAACTGATGCGACTCTAAATAATGTGAGTCGGCTACAAACGAAGGTAACTTTATTCTTAACATTTGTTCCAATTGTAGTTCCGAATACGAACATGTAATTGCAGAACAACAAGTCGAGGGGATGATGAGATAGTAATGGGGGAGGAGACCGCAAATAGCGCGGACGAGGTCTGCGTAAGGGCCGGCGTAATTATGGTTATATACACACACACACAAACATTCACGCGCACATGCACAAATATATATATATATATATATATATATATATATATATATATATATATATATATATATATATATATATATATATATATATATATATATATATATATATATATATATATATATATATATATATATATATATATATCTGTGTGTGTGTGTGTGTGTGTGTGTGTGTGTGTGTGTGTGTGTGTGTGTGTGTGTGTGTGTGTGTGTGTGTGTGTGTGTGTGTGTGTGTGTGTGTGTGTGTGTGTGTGTGTGTGTGTAAATGAGCACCAGCTGTTCAAACGTAAACGCCGAATTTCCGGTTCTCTTTCACTGATATACAAAAGCGTACATAGTCATTAGCTTCAGTATAATGACCAGTATGCTATATGATTTATTTCCATGAGTGGGACAAACATGGTGTCGATCCTAAATGGTCTGTCATGAGACAACAGAGAGGCCTTAAATGAGGTCCAATAAAGAAGAGGGTCACTGAAATTACCACACGGAAGCCATTCAGTGTGGAACGAGACAAGGTTGGGAATTGAACAGCTAATGGGTTCTTATTTCATTAAGATCTGGCAGGCTTAATTAAAGTAAAGAGCGTATAGAGGAGGATGACCCCAAGATGACCTTGATATGGGTCTGAGCTACAAGGTATAATACTGGTCACGTTGTGATATGACCTGTTGGTGGTGGTTGTGGAGGTGGTGGGGGGCGCTATTTGAGCTGCATAGGAGGGGTTTCCCGTTATGAGAGGCGAGAGCTGCGGTGGGAATTACATATGAGGGGGAGGGTCAAGTAGGACGAAGTTCTGCCTTTGAGGGGCAGTTAGGGTGATGAAAAGATGCTATTTAATAATGAACGTCAAAGCATTATGTTATAAGCTGGCCACTATAGTGTCCTCACTGAGCCACAGTTATAAGCTGAGCGTATAGAGCGTCTACGGAGCAAGAATTAAGCTGGTTCAAATAAAGAAAATTACGAAGCACATTGGATTACGCAGTTGAACTACAAAAAAATATCGGTAAGCGTATTAAATAAATTATTCATTGTTAGCATTAAGAGCACAAAACATACACCCGATCAAGACAAGCGCAAAGTCAATGGAATCGGTGACCACTTTCTGATCATTACCAATCAAGCACATATGACATCAGTAGAAGAAAAACGTGTCGCGTGCCAAGTTCCGTTTTTCCTCATAGAACGCGGAAGTAATCGATGCTTTACAGTAAAGCAGTCGATTAAGCTCTCTGCGACTGGCGGTTGCTGGTCAATGAAAAGTTGAGTAGTCCCAGGGTAAGCCATTAGCAAGTAATGGTAGATGACAGAAAGAGGATTCAAAGAAAGACAGGTTAAAAAATAAGATTCACTGCTAAAAGCTCACTAAGAGACTGTTATGTAACCTGAGATCATTTGGTGAGAAGATGATCCCAATACCTGGGCATCGGAAATAGATTCGACGAAAAACTGACCAACATATCACAATGCATTAGAAAATCCCCACGACAGTGATATGCTTACCACATATGGCAAACGCATGTCCTATAAAAATGCTAGGAGATGCTTTGTTAGCTATACAAATGGTCGCTAGGGTCCAATTACATGGGCTTATTGCTCACTGTGACGTCATTATGACGTCATTTGCGTGATCTGTGCCATAAACGGAGTAATTGAGGCCTGATAATTGATTCAAGCAAAGACATCTAAAGATGCAGTTTCACCAATTGTGAGCTCGCTTTATAGTCGTATTCGCCTGGGTTTTGAAGTGCTATTAAGACAGTTCTAAGCGATCATGGCGTGTTAATGGACATGTAGAAGGGGGGAGTGATTCAATATGGCGTAATGCAACCGTCATTCTAGGGAATAACGTCTAGAATCAACCATCGAACAACGACACGTTCTTCAATTCGATGATACCATGTAATCAGTTGTCGCTTTCCCTTCACGAAATAGTTCCAAATCAAGCATTCTCGTAATTCGGTTGTAAGATTATGGGCGAGACATTAAGATTCTTAGTTATACCCTCCGTACAACCAGCTTACCATTATGGAAAGATAGAAGCATACTATCGTTAGCGTAATATCGTCAAATCTTCGTCCATTATCTCGACAAACGGATGATTTCACTATTGCGTTCCTAACGATGATATATTACGCAAACTGAAAATTCTCCAGCGATGATCTGAAGGACGTGCTGATGGATCGTGACACTGCTTTGTCGTTACAACGAGGCATTCCATCATTTGTTATGGTGCTGTATCATCCAAACATTGCTGGTTCGCGGCCAAATGAAAGCAATAATATTTTGCGTGCCAATAAATGGAATGCTTTCTCATCGTCCCATCCATCGGCTTTCAGGACTGTTTAAATATAGTCGTGGAAATGCGAGAACATGTTTAATAATGTTACCGATGTTCATCATCATCATCATCATTAATGTCGTCGTCGTCATCATCAATGTCACCACCACACTCATCACAATCGTCTTCATCAACATCAATACACAAACAACTTAGCCTTTCGCCAAGCGATTGACCTACGATGACAAGGGTCACGTTGTTTCAAACTCCATTTCCGTAGAGTGAACTTCCCTTCAAGGACAATACATTGCGTTAAACAGCCATTACATGTATGAGTGTGAGCAACGACACATTATCCTTTGTAATTTGTTCATATCAAATCCTATAAAAGCCAAATAGAGTTAAGAATGTCATGTGGGGCTTTGTAATTGAGACATACGCCATGTATTATGTCATGTGGTACTAGGAATAATTAGAATGTTATCATTGAAAATAGATTCGGACTGTATATTGTATCTGCTCATCTAATTCTGAAGCTTTTGCGTTTATTTAAATTGCAAATTGAGACAGATGTGATGCATCGTGTGGTGGTTATATGGTTATAGGAGGAGGTTACGAGGTGGTTATGAACTAGGTTACATGGCCATTTTATGTGGTTATACGTGTATTGCAAATGTTTATGATTATTTGATAAAGTCATTCGGTTATTGGCAATGGTTATGAAGTGATTTGGGTGCAGCATGATTCATTAGGATGCTCATCAGGTAATAAATGGTTATTGGCGCTATACTGCTACATCCATTACACCAAGCTCACCTACTCCCTCGCGCATCCAAACGCCATTCTGTACCCCACAATCATTGACAAGTCATCATGCTACAGATAAATGACTAGAAAGCTTTATATCACCTAATCATCCTCTCCTCCACCAAACCACCATTTCCTCCGCAATGACAGGCAGTGAAAGGTTAGGGAAAGTAACAATTGGTTAAAATCGTGAAATTAACAACCGCTGTCTAATTGTTTGCACAATAAAGCCTATGATATGTCCCTAACATGGATCGGTTTTGGAACAATTAGTAGCAAGGAATTACCGCATAACGTCACGACGCACACAAACCCACTTTCGACAATTCTTATTCTTTTTACTTGCAGTTTACAAATGACAAGTTTGCAGTTCCAAAAACTCAACAATGTGGATGGGCTATTTATGCGTCATAGGATAATAAGATACAGAATTTCCGATCTGAAAAATAGACAGTATTAAATGGCAAAGTGTTAAGCCCTTTTTTGGAAAAACAAACCGATTGGAACGTGAACATGCATTAAGCAGAAACAATGAACACTCCATGCAAGTGTCTGGTTGCTTGAGTGGCAATTTAAGAGAGCATGATATTATGGCATCAGATGTCAGATTTACGCTACAGGATGCTGTAATGGTCTTCAGTATATTTCACTTTCGGGTAAGTGCGTCATGCGACGAAAGAAATATCCTTTGTTTGTCAACTATTCAAAAAAAAAATGATGGATGAAGATGGCTGTGAAGCCTTGATACCGCCGCGTTCAGCTTGGTCTCACATCCTTGCAACGGAAGATGCATTAAACAAAAGAACATTTAGATAACAGCTTCAATGGGGAAATTATACTTAGGTGAATATACCTATGCGAGTGGTCGTAGTAATTGCAACAACCAGTGGGATTAACCACAGTTCTATGACTGCATACACGAATCACACACCGTTTGAAGCACGCACACCAGTGTCTTGTGAAAGCCAATAACCGATGTACAGGATCAGATGATGTACAGGATCAGATGATGTACAGGATCAGATGATGTACAGGATCAGATGATGTACCGGATCAGATGATGTACAGGATCAGATGATGTCAGAATGGAACGACGATTCTTATTGTCATCATATGATAGAGTATTCTCATTTAGCTACTACGCAAAAAGTAAGGGTAAAGCTACTACACAAAAGAGCATCCATTTTACTAAGTACTTATCTATATTAATTATATTCGATGCACTTATCGATCGCAACATGCGCTTTTTGCATTTCTCAGAGAATCACAACAATAAAAGTATCATGCAAAATTAAGCACCCCCTCGCTTGTAAATGTGGACCACAACTTGATTACTAATGATTAACAGTTTCCAACAATCTTTCAATCACATATTGCATAAATATTCTGCTGCTTTTTCAATGTAAGCAGAGAATGTGCGCCATTGGCGACACATAGTTGGGGTCATTTGGTGCTTTTCTTGTCGATTAATGGCGTGTTTGTTTTCCTTCAATGCGGACTGCTCATTATTCCGTGCGTTGTGCCATCCTGCAGATGATAATGTAAGCATTATACACAATGATGTCGCAAGTGGGTCGACTAAATATTGCCTCATACACAGTTGCCAGCTGTAACCAGTATTATATTGAGTGATTTTAAGAGGTCAGTTTATAATCGTGGCTGAAGAAATGACACATAAATATAATGCATTTCTTACATCAAATGTTAATGGCTTTGAAACAATATAGTATTATTTCGCTGTTATATCCGCAACATAAATAGAAATGATGCAGAACATCATAAGTCTTGCGATATGACCAAGTAAATCATTATATGTTACAATTGTGAGAAATCATTATTGAATCATCTATTGAAAGAACTGGAAAATTCCATCAAAGCTATTCAGATTATCAATTTTTGATATATTTGGGGGGGGGGGGTGGGGGGGGGGGGGGGGTCGGTGTATCTGAGGTAGTCTACAAAGATAACGGTAAGTTAATGGTATACATGTCATTTTCGTTCTTATGCTGTAACCACTAATGCCTGATGTATCATTTCTCACATTGTAATTACTCGAAAGTGTTTACACCATGCAATACATGATACACCAAGACGTCTATGCTAACAACATGCAGCAGAGACAGTCATTGTAAAACTATATCAAGCCATTGACACATCATAACTAAGAACTACAATGATCGATTTGATGGTGTTACAATATATCTGTTGCTTATGAAGGTGATCAACAAGTTTATTGTATTTATAACTCAAATGAAAATATAAGTTCTGCTGTACCAATCAGAGATCCCTGGTTGACATGCAAAGACGATATTGTCTAGTAAATAACATGATATTATGGTTACATAGATGGTTACGACGTCACAGCAAAGATACCTACAAGTCATGGAGCAAACACAGCATATTTTGCCGTAATATGGCAACCACAATACACGACCAAGACTTTACACCGTGACGTTTTTCTATCAGACTTTGTCACGAAATGTCACTTTATTTATAACAAAATAGTAATTTACAACTAAACGTATTCATTGTGAAATTGTTTGACCATCAATACTTCCACATATCGATATTCAAATGCGTATTGTTATCCAAAGTCACGCCTTTTTTAGCAACATTATACAGAAAACACTGCAATACGCAACAAGGCATAGACGGATAACATCAGCCTATTCCTCGTGGCAACTACCCTACGTATTGAATTACTTTGATGACAGGAAACAGATAGATATCCAGCTACCACAACATCAGTCACACACAAAAGGAAACATTGTTTGCTGTCAGCATCAAGGTGGGAATCAATCAAAGAGGATGAAGTCATGGCAGATACATCAAGTCTGCCATCAATAAACCCACTTTCTTGATTTCCTCAACACCCATTATGTCGATGGATTGGCTTAGGATGGAGTAGGTGCTTAGCGTGCATAGCCAGGTTGGTGATTGTTTGAATGATAACCTAAGTTGCAGGTATGTATTTGGGCTGAATCCCCCCTTTCCAAATAAATAAATATTCGGATGGTTTTGGACGAATGATAATGATAGTTACGATGATGCTGTTGATAATAACAATGGACGATGATGATGTCATTGATTGTGATGATGGACGATGATGATGTTGCTGATTGTGATGATGGGCGATGATGTTGCTGATTGTGATGATGGACGATGATGCAGTTGTTGATTAAGATAAAGTACGATGGCAGTGATATACATAAGTTGCCACGGGGTGTGTACTATAATAAGGCCGTCCGACGTACAATGCATAGCTGCATTTTAAGTCGCGGCAATTAAGTCTGAGACTGACGGGGCCTATTCATATACAACTCCCAACGAGAATTGTATCTGCAGCTGTCATGATAAATGAATAGTTCTTTTATGTGGCAACAACAACACCGTCACCTTCAAAAGACCTTGCTTGCAAAAGATTGGGTAAAGGCGAGGTTGAAAGAATAAACGTCGAGACAATTACCAGGCCAGACGCAAACTAATGCGACTCTCAATATGTGACTCGGCGACAAACGGAGGTAACTCGATTGTGTGTGCGTGCGTGCATGCGTGTGTGTGTGTGTGTGTGTGTGTGTGTGTGTGTGTGTGTGTGTGTGTGTGTGTGTGTGTGTGTGTGTGTGTGTGTGTGTGTGTGTGTGTGTGTGTGTGTGTGTGTGTGTGTGTGTGTGTGTGTGTGTGTCTGTGTGTCTGTGAAAATCAGCATGCAGCGTAATTTCAGATTCTCTTTTAGTGATAAACTAAAGCGTTACAAGCCAATAACATAAAGGCTATCTTCAGTATTCTAACCAGTATCCCAGATGATTTATTTCCATACGTGCCACAGGCATGTCTCATGGTGTGGTTTCTACCTGGTTCGTCACGAGGCAATAGAGAAGCTTTAAACGAAGTCCAATAGAGATGAGGCTCACCGAGTTCTATATAGTGTCTCGTTGGTTCAGCGACAGCAAATGAAATACCACACTAAGGTGATCAGTGTGGCACGAGACTAGGCTGGAATCTAAAGCGCTTATGAGTTCCAGTTTCCTTAAGATCTGCAAGGCTTAATTAAACTAAGGAGCGTACAGCGAGGAATAAAAGCCCAAATGACCATGTGATTGTTCTTAGCTACAACGATATACTACTGGTGGTCTTGATGGGATCTATCCGGATGGTGTGCACGGGGATGTGTGGGAGAGGGGTATTGGGGATGGGTGGGGATTGGAAGAGCGTTTCTTTTGCGGAGGTTTAACGTGTCGTGGGTAATTTATAATGGGGGATATGAAAACAAACCGATCAAAAACTTGCCTTCCAAAGAATATAGGTTTCATGCAACATGTCCCCCTACTAAATAATTCATTCAGATGAAGAAGTTACCTCCACTCTCCTAGATACAACCCACGCAAGATCCTGGCATACAACAGACTCATCTAAAGTCACCATATAATACCGTCTTTATGAAAGCCACAAGAAGACCTTAGAGTGGACCAGGAAACTCAAACTGCACCAAAGGAAGCATATCAAAAACCAGGCTTTACAGACGATTATTCGAGGACAGAATTTATATATTGCCAAATATCAATTAATTTACTTCTAGCAGTCATATATTAGAATACAAAAGAAGGACGGCCATAAACATACAGATGTGGGGGGGGGGGGTGTTAAGAGCAGGGGGATAAAAGTCTGGCTTTTGATAGACGAACATGAATTCAATAAATTTGTGTTGACTTTGAGTCACACGTTCGTTTGATGCGTTGACCAAATGAGAGGGGATATTAAGTGTAATCGGCAAGGTGCAGATTACGTGGTGAGTGCGCATGCTAAAGCGTTCAAGCCCATTGTACGGGAAAGATAAGAACATCGCTAAAAAACCAAAATAGCATTATTACCATATATCAATCATATTATGTTAGGTTTGATTCTAAATAGTTAATACCAATAACTATACATTCACGTTCTTAGCGGCTGTATCTAGATTTGTGGAATGATTGGCACATTTAAGTGATGAACATCACACAACAACATATGAAGCCAGCTAGTCTATATGACACACACCAGACAGAGGTTACGTCCTTATCTAGCAAAAGAGGATACTTCGGTCAGTAATAGTGTCCGTATGGGGGCCACAAAACATGATATGTAGGCCTCGTGCAGAGCACTTAGCGATCTAGGTAAACTGGTACACGACAGGCAACATTAAGACACCAGCAGCCGTTAATAGAGTAGCATGCATATGTAGTGACATATTGAGCTTAACGTACCATTTATCCCGATACTGTTCAATTATGAAATGACATATATGACAAATAGGGATAATCATATTTACTATACCGCCATTTGCGAAAAGTGCATCATTTATATATACATGCATTTAACGCTATTTAATCATGTCATTTGTTAAAGCATTACCTCTATGCTGCCGACAAATAGCTTTCTCACTGAGCCATAGTTAAAAGCTTTGCCTACAGAGCGTCTACGAAGCAGGAATGAAGCTAGTTCAAATAAACCAAATTACGAAGCACATTGGATTACGCAGTTGCCTCAATAAGTGACTATATGCGACTTCGCGGATAGATTATATCAAATAAATATTCTATTGTTAGTATTAAGAACACAACAGATTCACCAGATTAAAAGAACAGCAAAGAAAATGGCGACCGCTTTCAGATCATTACCAATAAAGCACATATGACATCAGTGGAAGAAACATGTGTCGCGTGCCATGTTCCAATGAAACGTTGTTACCTTGTAGAACGCGGAAGTAATCGATGCTGTATAACATAAAGCAGCCCATTAAACACTTAACGACTCCAACCTGGCGTTTGCTGGTCAATGAAAAGTTGAGTAGCCCCAGGGTAAGCCATTAGCAAGTAATGGTAGATGACAGAAAGAGGATTCCAAGAAAGGCAGGTTAAAAAATAAGATTCACTGCTAAAAGCTCACTAAGAGACTGCTATGTAACCTGAGATCATTTGGTGAGAAGATGATCCCAATAGCAAGGCATCGATCCGACGAAAAACTGACCAACATATCACAATGCATTAGAAAAACTCAGTGATAAGCACTCCACGTATGGCAACCGGCGCATGTCCTATAAAAATGTTAGGAAATGCTTTGCTAGCCATACAAATAGTCGCTAGGGTCCAATTACATGGGCTTATTGTTCATTGTGACGTCATCATGACGTCATTTGCGTGTACTGTGCCATAAACAGAGTAATTGATGCCTGATAACTGAAGATACAGTTTCACCAATTGTGGGCTCGTTTTACCGTCGTAATCACTAGGGTTTTGAAGTGCTATTTAGACTGTTTTAAGCGATCATAGCGTGTTAATGGACAGGAAAGGGACAGTGATTCAATATGGCTTAAGGCAACCGTCACACGGGGTAATTACGTCCAGAAACAACCATCTAAAAACGACACGTTCTTCATTTCGATGACACCATATAATCAGTTTTGACATTCCCTTCACGAAATAGGTCCAAACCAATCATTCTCCTAATTTGGTTCGATCTAAGATTATGGGCGAGACATTAAGACATACAACTAGCAAACTATACCTTCCGAACAGCTGACCCTTTTGGTAAGATAGCAGACTATCGTCGAATCTTCATCTCGACACACAGGTGATTGCACAATTGCATCCGTAACGATGATATATTAAGCAAACTGAAAAATCTCAAACAATGTTCTGAAAGATAGGGATTATTGTGATACTTTTTTGTCATAACATCGAGGTATTTCATCATGTTAAAGTGCTGTGTCATCCATGCGTTGAGGGTTCGCGGCCAAGTTTATTGAAAAATATCCTGTGTGCAAATAAAGGGAATGCATTCTTAGCGTCGAATCCGTCGACTTCCTGGATTGTTAAAATTTGAGTGGCCCATCGTGGAAATGCGAGAATGTGGTGAATTATTTGATGTTTTTGATCATCATCATCATGCCAAGGTCCACATATAGCCCCAGTAGGTTCGTTATTATCCCCATCAGTAGTGTGATTACTGAAACTGTCCGTCAATGGTAAATACGCAAAAACAAATAACGATCAGAATAACACAGCAATTGATAATTCAAGAATCACTTCCATGCAAATTAATCTTAAACCACATTTATTATTCCAGAGCTTCCCATTAACGAGGCATATGGCACACGGTGATGACGTCAGAGAAGTTGACACACATACGCATAACATACATCGCCAACTTCCCTTCAAGGACAATACATTGCGTTAAACAGCCATTACGTGTTCGAGTGAGAGCAACGACACATTGTCCTTGTTAATTTGATTATATCAAATCACATAGAAGCCAAATAGAGTTAACAATGTCATGTCGGGCTTTGTAATTGAGACATACGCCATGTATTATGTGGTACTAGGAATGATTAGAATGTTATCATTGTAAATAGATTCGAACTGTATATTGTATCTACTCATCTAATTCTGAAGCTTTTGCGTTTATTTAAATTGAAAATTGAGACAGATGTGATGCATCGTGTGGTGGTTATATGGTTATAGGAGGAGGTTACGAGGTGGTTATGATTATTTGATACAGTCATGTGGTGACTTGCAATGGTTATAAATTGATTTGGGTACAAAATGAGTAATTGGGATGCTTTTCAGGTTAATCTATGTGGTTATATATATGGTTATTTGAGCTATACTAATGCACCCATTACACCAATCTCCAGCGTTTCAGCTATTCCCTCGCTAATCCCAACATCATTCTTCAACCCAGAATGATTGACAAGTAATCATGCTACACACAAATGACTACAACACTATATATAACCCTATCATCCTCTCCTCCACCAAACCACCACTTGCTCCGCAATGACAGGCAGTGAAAGGTTAGAGAAAGTAACAAGTGGTTAAAATCGTGAAAGTAACAACCGTTGTCTTTTTTCCCTTTTTCTTTAGCATAACAAAGCCTGTGGTATGTCCTTGACATAAATCGCTTTTGGAACAATCGGGAGTGACATCTGCTAGAAAGATGTCATCACCAATATGACAGTTCTGTTTGGGGATACCTATGAAGGTGACCACCATTCTTAATTTCTATTAATCCAATGGAAATACTTAGGTAATTTCATACATTGCATTCGATAACATCAAATGACACATATGTATCACCGTATCCAAGTCTGTAAACGTCACAAGCGTAACTACGGTCAACGCAAATGGATTTCTTTACCATCCATTAACTCATTAACAAGGCGTACGTTACATTACCAGCCAATTACAAATGCCACAACTAGACAGTGTTCCACATAACCACAAAAAAACACTTGACAATTAGATCTAACATCTACACCTTTTTCCAGACCACGGAACACTATATAGAGCACTTAATGACCCCAGACACGCAATCGTAATTCTAAACGTCACGTGAGTGATAACAATACACAATGTTCTCCGGCTGACAATAAAAGCTGTTTAAATGCGGACAATGAGATGGGACATACAATGAAAGGTGTTTTTAGAGTCATTGAGTACAACTTAATGGGTTGGGGTATTAGTGGTGAGGCTTCTAGGCAGCTGGTGAACGGGAAACCGATGTAGGGTGGGTATGAATGGATCGTGCGTTATCAACTGTGTGAGGAAAGTTCCGCTAGGCTAATCCGAGTTCCCTGGTTAACATGCAAATATGAAATGGCATGATCCTAAGTTTTGAAAGTTAGTCATGACGTCAAAACAAGACAGTGAGCAAACACTCATATATTACTGTAATATGACAGCCACCAATACACAGTCAACGCTATAAATGGTGACGTTATACCATTAACCATTGTCATGAATTATGACGTAACTTGACAATAGGTACAATTCATGAAGTTGTTTTAGTATCATTCTTTACAAAAGAGACATTATTAAATTATTTCTGTAAATAGTGACTCTGTTTTATCAACTACGCCTTCTACGAGTGCCGTTATGACACCTGCCATACGCACGTCGCTATTGACGGAAAATAACAGTATATTCCTCATGGCAACAACCCTATGTATTCAGTTAGTCTTATGACAGAAAACATATAGATATCCTGCTGCCCCATCATCACTCACACATAATAGGTAGCATTGTCTGCTGTCAACATCAAGGCCGGGCATTACTTACATAGGCTGAAGTCACCGCAGATACAAAATCTCCCATCAATAAACCCACATTCTGGATTTCATCAACGCCCTTTATTTCGATTGATTGATTTAGGGTAGATTAGGTGCTGGGTGTACATAGCATGGGCGGTGATTGTTTGAATGATAACCTGAGCTGTAGGTATATGGTATATAAAGTGTTGCTTAGCGAAAGTGTACTAGGAGAGAACTTACGCGTGATAAAAAAGAGGTCTCGCTATTTACCGCAGCTTGTAGGCAGGCCAGATATATGCAATCAGCTATTGTTAAGAATTGAATATTTTGGGGTAGAATGCACAGTCAGTATCAACCCAAATGTTCGGCTTGCCATTATGCACGCGAATGTAAGCTCGTCTAGCGATAACCGCTCTAAGCCGATGTGAGCTTATTGTTGTATCAGATAATCATAAGATAACAAGAAATGTAAGTATCCCCTGAACAACTGCGCTTTGCAAGAACTGTGCCAGCAGCGCGAGGGTTTTTCCTTAGCTTAGTTATTGACCATCACTACAAAAATAAAAGATTATAATTAATTAAGTTAACAAGAATCATGTACTTTAAATATTTTGAAAGTTTAATGAAGTATCCCCTGAAGACAGGGCAACAAAATGCGCTTTGCAAGAACTGTGCCAGCAGCGCGAGGGTCGTATGTTGACCGCTCTAGCCGATGAGCTTATTGTGTGGCTAGGCACAAATTAATTGTCAAACTCCCATCATGCACTTGATTTTTATATTTTTATATTTACCTACAGAACATCTTGAAACTTTTTGTAAACTTTTCAAAGATCAGGATAGTTTTGGACGAACGATAATGACAATGATGACGATATACGATATATATAACATGGACGATGATATGATATATGATACGATGATATGATATATATGGTCGATATGATGATATGATCGATATGATGATTGTGATATATTGTATGATCGATGATTATGTTATTGTGATATGGTCGATGATGATATTGTGATATATATTGTGATGATGGACGATATGATGTTGATTGTGATGATGGACGATGATGATGTTGATTGTGATGATGGACGATGATGATGTTGCTGATTGTGATGATGGACGATGATGATGTTGCTGATTGTGATGATGGACGATGATGATGTTGTTGATTATGATGATGGGCGATGATGATGATGGGCGATGATGATGTTGTTGATTGTGATGATGGGCGATGATGTTGCTGATTGTGATCGATGATGCATCCCTGATCGATCTCTCTCTCAATAAGAGCTCAATTGGGTTATTTGGCAGATAAATCGAACGGTGACACAGCATGTTCTTCATGGCTAACAAACTAAATGTACCCCAATGAGATACACCAGAGGCTGTCTGACCAATAAGAGCTTGTGATACTTGTTTGTTCAACCATTCTTCCAGATCCAAATAATGAAACACCATTTCTATACCAAGTCCTAGCCAGAGATGTACAAATAAGGATAAATTCTAAGCAGGCTGTAGACTGGAATATTTTAGCGGCACGTGACTTAATAAAGTTTCGACTTACAATGCAACTTTGCATTTTGAGACGCACCAAGTAGGTCTGAGACTGACGGGGCCTACACAAATCTTAACTACCGGTGCGTGCGTGAGGGCGTATGCGTAAACATGCCATACGGAGACCAGCATGGTGATAACACGTGATAAGCCAAAGTTCCGAGATGGGAATACCGGAAAGTGATAAGGCGGTGGTCAGATCAAGGTCAGATAAGCCATTGATTCTGACAGTTTCATTGACAGCGACATGATTGGAGTTTTATACCGAGTCCTGGTTACAACTCCCAACGAGAATAGTATCGGTTGCTGTCATAATAAATAGATAGTTCCTTTATGTGGCAACCATATTACCGTCACCTTCAGATGACCTTGTTTGCAAAGGATGGGGTGAAGACGAGGTTGGTAAAATAGAGGTCGAGACAATTATCATGTCAGACGCAAACTGATGCGGCTCTCAATATGTGAGTCGGCGATAAACGGAGGTAACTTTATTATAAACTTTTTGTTCCAATTGTAGTTCCGAATACGAACATGTAATTGCAGAACAACAAGTCGAGGGAAAATGAGACAGTAATGGGCGAGGAGACCGCAAATAGAGCGGACGAAGTGGTTATACCACACACATATACACACAAACACACACATAAACACACACACATATGCATATAAATATATGTGTGTGTGTGTGTGTGTGTGTGTGTGTGTGTGTGTGCTTGGTGTGTGTGCTTGGTGTGTGTGTGTGTGTGTGTGTGTGTGTGTGTGTGTGTGTGTGTGTGTGTGTGTGTGTGTGTGTGTGTGTGTGTGTGTGTGTGTGTGTGTGTGTGTGTGTGTGTGTGTGTGAAAATGCGCACCCACCTGTTCAAACGTTAACGCGAAATTTCCAGTTCTCTTTCACTGATATACAACAGCGTACTTAGCCATTAGATTCAGTATAATGACCAGTATGCTATATGATTTATTTCCCTACCTGCGACAAGAATGTCTCATGGTAACAATTCATATAAAGTCTGTCATGAGACAACAGAGAGGCTCTAAAAGGGGTCCATTAGAGAAGAGGTTCACATCTCTACTTCAGCGACAGTCAATTACCACACGAAGCCGATCAGTACACGAGACTAGGTTGGGAATTGAACAGCTAATGGGTTCTAATTTCATTAAGATCTTGCAAGCTTAATTAAAGTAAAGAGCGTAAACTGGGGGATAACCCAAAGATGACCTTGACATGGGTCTGAGCTACAAGGTATAATACTGGTCATGTTGTGGGATGCCCTGAAGGTGGGCCAGGGCGCGTGCGTCCAGGGTGTTGTGGTGGTACTTAGGGGGGGGGGCTATTTGAGCTGCATAGGAGGATATTCCCTTTACGAGAGGCGAGGGACGGGGTGGATTTACTTTTATGAGTGGGGTCAGGTAGGGCGAATTTCTACCTTTGGGGGGCATTGGGGGTGAAGAATAGATCTTCTAAACAAAAACCAGGCTATACTGACTATTAAGGAGCCATGTAGTATAACAACAACAACAACAACAACAACAACAACAAGTGTCACAAACACAAAACAGCATTAGTAGCAAACATCACTGAAATAGTTGCAGTAGGCAAAAGTTCGATTCTACATAACAAAAAACACAAGGAACAATCCATGCAGGTAATTGTCGATAGTGTTTAGATATGTTGAATGATCGGCACATTGAACATCAGTGGAAGAAACATGTGTCTCGTGCGAAGTTCTAACGAAACGTAGTTACCTTGTAGAACGCGGAAGTAATCGATGCTTTATAATATAAAGCATCCCATTAAACACTTAACGACTTAAACCTGGCGGTTGCTGGTCAATAAAAAGTTGAGTAGTCCCAGGGAAAGCCATTAGCAAGTAATGGTAGATGACAGAAAGAGGATTCAAAGAAAGACAGGTTAAAAAAATAAGATTCACTGCTAAAAGCTCACTAAGAGACTGTTATGTAACCTGAGATCATTTAGTGAGAAGATGATCCCAATACCTGGGCATCGGAAATAGATTCGACGAAAAACTGACCAACATGCATTAGAAAATCCCCACGACAGTGATATGCTTACCACATATGGCAAACGCATGTCCTATAAAAATGCCAGGAAATGCTTTGTTAGCTAAACAAAAGGCCGCTTGGGTGCCATTACTTAAGCTTATTGTTCATTGTGACGTCATAATGACGTCATTTGCGTGTTCTGTGCCATAAACGGAGTAAATGAGACCTGATCATTGACTCAAATAGAGACGTCTGAGGATGCAGTTTCACCAATCGTGGGCTCGTTTTATTGTCGTAGTCGCTTAGGTTTTTCAAGTGCATCTTAAACAGTTCTAAGCGATCATGGCGTGTTAATGGACATGTAGATGGGGGGAGTGATTCAATATGGCATAATGCAACCGTCATTCTAGGAAATAACGTCTAGAATCAACCATAGAACAGCGACGCATTCTTCAATTCGATGACATCATATAATCAGTTGTAGCTATTCCTTTACGGAATCGTTCCAATCAAGCATCCTCCTAAGATTATGGGCGAGACATTAAGCTTCACAGTTTCCTAATTATACCTTCCGTACAGCTTACCAGTATGGAAAGATAGAAGCATACTATCGTTAGCGTAATATCGTCAAATCTTCGTCCATTATCTCGACAAACGGATGATTTCACTATTGCGTTCCTAACGATGATATATTACGCAAACTGAAAATTCTCCAGCGATGATCTGAAGGACGTGCTGATGGATCGTGACACTGCTTTGTCGTTACAACGAGGCATTCCATCATTAGTTATGGCGCTGTATCATCCAAACATTGCTGGTTCGCGGCCAAATGAAAGCAATAATACGTTGCGTGCCATTAAATGGAATGCTTTCTCATCGTCCCATCCATCGGCTTTCAGGAGTGCTGACCAATACGAGTGCCCCATCGTGGAAATGAGAGAACATAGGTTTTTATGAGACCAATGTTCATCATCATCATCATCATGAACTCATCATTATCGTAGTCATCATCATGATGAGATCATCAAAATTATCAATACTCATCACCACAATACTCATTACAAATCTCATTATCAACATTAAGCCGAGAACAACTTACGACCTACGATGACAACGGCGACATACAGCCTCGTTGTTTCCTACTCACTTCCTATCTGTAGTGCGCCTGCTACAAGGCCACTTAAAGTAAATATGAAAACATAATGTCCAGACATTAATAATTCAAGAATCACTTCCATGCAAATTAATCTTAAACCACATTTATCAGTCCAGAGCTTTCCATAAACGTGCCATGTGGCACACGGTGATGACGTCAGAGCAGTTGACACACATACGCATAACATACATCGCCAACTTCAAGCACAATACATTGCGTTAAACAGCCATTACGTGTTTGAGTGTGAGCAACGACACATTGTCCTTGGTAATTTGTACATATCAAATCATATGAAAGCCAAATAGGGATAACGATGTCATGTCGGTCTTTGGAATACAGATATACACCATGTATTAGAATGTTATCATTGAAAATAGATCCGCTCATCTAATTCTGAAGCTTTTGCGTTTATTTAAATTGCAAATTGACACAAATGTGATGCATCGTGTGGTGGTTATACGGTTATAGGAGGAGGTTACGAGGTGGTTATGATTATTTGATACAGTCATGTGGTGACTAGCAATGGTTATGAAGTGATTTGGGTGCAAAATGATTCATTCGGATATGTAAAATAAACTTAGTCTATATTCCTAATGTGCGTTGGGAAATTGTGATATAGATGACTAAGTAAGGGTTCCCCATTCGTAGACGTACATCAATAACAAGGCAATATAATAATTAAAAATTAAGACGCCTCAAGGTAACTATGATTTTTGTTCACTTTGAACGATCATTACTAAGGATAAAATATCGTTTTCCGTTCAGAATTACTAAGTCACCCATTGAAACGTAGAAGTGCTTCTGGTTACATAATTCTTTGAGGAAATAAATTGTTCTTTTAGTATTGATTCTACGTTTATACTGTATCTCACATACCAAACATCGATTACACAAAATAGAATGATGTCGTAAGACATCAGCTCGGTCGGTGGCGTATTTATGGAGGTAAGAGAGTTATGAAGAAGGGATTAAAGTAGAAACGAGGACAAGTTAGTAGGGTAGTTAGGCAAGGCTAATTAGGTTGTCAAAGAGATGCGAGATCAGATATATACTCATGACCTCCTAGCTATGTATCCACATTCATTTCAAATTTTACAATAACAAGAAAACTTGTCTCTAAAGCAGATTACGTAAATAAGTGAAAAATTGCAATTGCTTAACTACATTTGACAATACATACGAGGTCTATTTAGCGCAAACTATAATATCACATCAATTGAACTTGATTTATCGATGCAATGAATAATGACTTAACCGGACAATATTCACATACAATCTGCATTATAATGGTCATGAAGCGATCAACGTTCCTTAACCATGTAATTAAGGGAGATAATTGAAATACTAGCACAATGAATGTGCAATATATAGTAATGTTTAGTGCCCTGCAAGATGACATCTGCCACTTCATCTGACAGCGACTATTAAATATCAGAGTTACATACATAATAAGAGAAGCAATATAGTGCGAACAGCAAGCTGATGGCAAGGAACCATTGCTCTGGTTAGATATATGTACGAGGCGTAACTACGCAATATTCTAGAATACAAGGACACATGGCCCTTGAAATCAAACTTAGTCCCTGATATTTGCCAATATTGTACAACCTTGATCACCAGCCTGTGTCTGACAACGGGAGCAGATAGACCCATTACAAATCCATTAGTGTCATTTAATGTGAACAGACAGGTTACAAATTAAGCCACGCGGGCTATTTCATGTGACTCAATAACACCAAAGCACTGGGTTCTTATAGATAAACTGACCTAATTACAAAGAACATTAATCAGCCTTTACCCCAGACTAGTAAGCTCAAAGATGCTGCGCACAACACTCTTCGCAAAACTGGTGCAGTAAAAGTTTCGTGCCAAGTGGTCGAATGAACAAAAAATGCATATCTTCAAGACGGTAATGAAGTTACTGCTAATAACGTGAACATCCGAATTTGCATCGGCTTGAATGTTTTCTTAATGGTTTCCGCCATTATTGTCTTAACAAACCGCTATCAACGCCGCCATTTTCTCATACCTCGATAGGTTTGCTCCAGAGAATACATCCTATTCGTTTGTCTTCTATTCGATTCTGTAACAACGCTCGACGTTTCGTGATCCTTAACAATTTCAGGTATCATGCATGATAAATTATAATCGATAACCGAATAAATTAGGCCACGTTTGGCGACATCAGGTAAATGTCTTCGTAAGCGCAAGTCGATTTGACTAAAATACTAATATTCTTCAAATTGAAACATTTTAACGGGTTCCTTGTTCTAAGTGGATATCTACCATGAACGATATGTGCTGTTTTACTGCAACATACAAATATTTGAACTATTTAAATACATATTGTACAAACTACGTTAACTGTGCTTGGCAGGGGGGAAACGAGGCATATTCACCCCCGCCCCCACCAGGAGCCGATGCAAGCTGAATCAATTAGGTAAGATATATTTCTGAGAAGGGAAGCAATACTGTCTCATCACGAGGCAACAGGGAGGCATTATTTGAGGTTCCAGAGGGTTCAGGGTCATTGACAACAGCCGAACGTGTCCCTCATGTGACGGTATTGCTTACAGTGGGTGTGTGATGGAGGGTTACAGTGAGGACGAGTATGTTGTGTCGGTAATGTGGGTGAGCGAGCGCGTGAGTGAGCGCGTGAGTGAGTGAGTGAGTGAGTGAGTGAGTGAGTGAGTGAGTGAGTGAGTGAGTGAGTGAGTGAGTGAGTGAGTGAAGGAGCGAGTGAACGAGTGGGTATGTGTCACTTAGTGTGGAGTGTGTGAGCGAGTTAGTGAGCAAACAAGTGAGTCAGCGAGTGATCAGGCGAGCTGGTTGAGTGAGTGAAAGGGTGAAAGAGCGAGATGATTTTAGTAAGTGAGCGAGCAAGCGAGTGGGTCCGGGAGTGAGTGCGTTAGTACGGGAAATTAGTTAGTCAATTGGAATAATGAATCTTATCTCTAAATATCCTGGTAGCTTGGTACAATGTATCTTTGCGACGACCTGTCACAGATGGAGTTCTAAATTCAATTCTGTTATAATCTACCTCAATAAAGGTCAATTTCGAACCCACAAATGACACGGTGCAAATGACATCATGAGACCCTGGAAACAAACGAAATCAACCAATAGACTCAGCGACCTTTACTGCATCTCTAAATAGTTGTCCCCGTGGAAATTGACAACAGACAATTTGAAAAGATAAATACACCGCTTTGGTTCAAAACGACGTGGCCGACAAGCTGTGCATGAGAATAGATGCAGAATAACTCTAATAAGGAACAAACAAAGTAACATCAATACGACGTCACAAACTTAGTATTTCCGCAGTATGATGCTGGAGCTGCATATTGCACAATGACCAACAGCTGCATATGGCACATTTAGTTTACATGCAGCTGGATTCAATTCAGGTTTTCTTGTGAACAAACATCGACGAAAAACTTACCGATATATCACAACGCATCAGGAAAACACCACAACAGTGATATGCATTCCAAGTAAAAATACTAGGAAATGCTTCGTTAGCTAAACAAATGGTCGCTAGGGTCACATTACATGGACTTTGCATTACATTTACATTGCTCATTGTGACGTCATAATGACGTCATTTGTGTATCCTGTGCCATAAACGGAGAAATTGAGGCATGGTAATGGACTCAAACAGAGACACCTGAGGACGCAGTTTCACCAATTGTGGCCTCCTTCTATAGTCGTATTCGCTTGTTAGATAAGAGGGGGTGAGATTCAATATGGCATAATGTAACAGTCACAGTTGGATACAAGGTCCAGAATTAACCATAGAGCAACGACGCGTTTTTCAAATTCGATGACACCTATGCCATTCTTTTCGTAAGATAGCATAGTCGTCAAAACTTCCTCCATTATCTCGACACAGAGTGATTTCACAATTGCGTTCCTAGCGTCAGAAATGATCACATATTACGCAAACTGAAATATCTCCAGCGATATTCGGAAGGACGTGGTGATGGATAGTTATACTTCTTTGTCGTTACACCGAGGCAGTCCACTATGAGTTACAGTCCTGTATCATCCAAACGTTGCGGGTTCGCGGTCAAGTGTAAGCAAAAATATTTTGTGTGCCAAAAACGGAATGCTTCCGCATAGTCCCATCCATAAACTTCAAGGACCGTTAAAATACAAGCGGCCCATCGAGGAAATATGAGAACATGGTGAATTATTAAATGTTTTTGATCATCAACATCATCGTCGTAATCATCATCATCACCCTCATCATCAACATCAAGACGAAAACAACTTACCTATCCGCCAAGCTAATTACCTTTGATGTCAAGGGCCACATACAGCACTATTGCTTCGATATTACCCCTATATGTAGTGTGATTACTGCAAATGTCTCCCATGGTAAATACGCAGACGTTAATCAGCTCCCGAATGGCACTGCAATTAATAATCCAAGAATCACTTCCATGCAAATTAACCTCCGACAACATCTATTATTCCACTGCTTCCCATCAACAAGCCATATACGGTGATGACGTCAGAGCAGCTAACAGACAAACGCATAACATAAATGGCTTGTTTCCCTTCAACGGTAACCACGTGTTTCAATTAGAGTAATATGATGGGGTTAACGATTCGGACTATACATTTTATCGGCTCATCTGGTTTTGATGCTTTTGCGTTTAGTTAAATCACAAATTGAGAAAGATGTGATTCAGCAGGTGGTGGTTATACGGTTAAATGAGTTATTTCAGGTGGTTATGATTATACGTCATAGTCATGTGGTTACATGCAATGGTTATTAAGTGATTTGGGTAAAACATAATTGATTGGGATGCTTATCAAGTTAATCAATGTGGTTATATATATGGTTATTTGAGCTATACTGATACACCCATTACACCAAGCTCCAAGCCCTTCGGCTATTCCCTCGCTTTTCCTAACGCCATTCTTCGCCTCTGAATCATTGACAAGTCATCATGCAACTCACAAATGACTAGAAAGCTTTATATCACCTAATCATCCTCTCCTCCACCAAACCACCACTTGCTCCGCAATGACAGGCAGTGAAAGGTTAGAGAAAGTAACAAGTGGTTAAAATCGTGAAAGTAACAACCGCTGTCTATGTTTTTGCACAATAAAGCCTATGATTTGTCCTTTCTTAACATGCATCGGATTGGGAACAATTAGTACCATGGAATGACAGCTGTCAGGGAAATGCCATCTGAAAAACCCTTGCCAGCATCACGCCATGGAACACACAAAACCATTTTTACTTATGGTTTACAAGTGACAGCTTGAGATTCTAAGAACTGCACATTGTAGATGGGTCATTAATGGGTAACAGGACATCTAGATAACAGCTTCAATGGAAAAATTGTTCATTGGTGAGTATACCTATGCGCGTGTTTGTTGTGATTGCGACGATTGTTTCACCACAGCTCCATCACTGCATACATAAATCACACATCGTTTGAAGCACGCGCATCTGTGTCAAGCGAAAGCCAATACCCGATGTTGACTATCCCATTAAGGCAGACTAGAACGGCTGCGGATGTCACGCATTATGAATATCATTGTCATCATATGATACAGCTTCCAACTATATAATCATATACAGATATATTCTGCTACTCTTGCAATGTAAGCAGATAATCTGCTGTGCGCCATTGATGTGCTATAGTGACGACCTATAACTGGGGTCAATTGGTATCTTTCTTTTCGATTAATAGCGTTTTTCCCCTTCAATGAGAACTGCTCATTATCCCGTACATTTATCATTCAGCAGATGGCAATGTTAGCGTTATAAATAATGATGTTGCGACTAAATATCGGTGCATATACAGGTGCCAGCTGTTGCCTGAGTGATTTTAAGGGGCCAGTTTCTGATCAAGCTGACACGTAAACGTAATGTATTACGTACATCAAATATTAATGGTTCTGAAGCATGGAGTAAAATAGCATTAGTCCGCCAAGGGTAAATTAGGTTACAACGTAGATAGGAAATATACAGAACTTTGGGGTTATAATTCGCCTTCAACAAAGAGGTGATGGCGTGATGGCGTTGGATAAAGAACGTTGTGAGGGTTGGATGTTCAGGGTACAAGATACTTATATATCAGATGTCCTAAAAGTGTTATCTGTTACAATTGTGAGACATCATTAGTTTTTTAATGACCGCAATTCTGTTTCATGAAAAGGTAACTCATGTCACGTGTTGTTGGAAACGACCAATTGTGCAATGGCATCCAAGTAATCAAACAAAGCAATAACATAATCTCAATGATATTGGACGCTTCAACAGTAAAATGGCAACAATACAAGAGCCAAGCTATGAGGAGATTATGTGGGTAGTGCAACTTTGATTGCCGAACATCTCAACGTCGAGATGAATGCGGGAGGTCCGTAAATAACGAATGGGGCAATAACGACATCAATATTAAACCGCGTTGCACAGGAAGAACAACAGGATAATGACAACGAAGGACGGTTAAGCATTTAGTTTGTTATGTTTCGGTTTAGTCAGAGTTTTGTATTGACAAATACCTAAAGATATGACGTGGATTAATCAGTGTTAGATCAATTCATTCATAAAAATCGGGAGAGCAGAACACGTTTGCTTAAACAATGGCTATGTTGGATGAACAATAAAAAACACCTGGCACGTGGAACTTGATTAGATTCCTTTGGATGAGAGCAATATAGTCCAGTCGATCGTTTATCAAAGAACAAATGGCAATCGTTCGTAGAGTGCACGACAGGGGATGGGCGGGGCGATGGGGATGGGCGGGGCGATGTGGATGGGTGTTGTTTTTTGGTAATGCTCGTAAACAAATTAACGAGTACTCACTTTTTCGAGAAGGCGAACAAAACTAAGAGATGGCAGTATTCTTAAATATGTAAAATCGACTTGCTCAATGTTCCTACTGCATGCTGGGATATAGAAAACCAAGAAAGGGTTCCCATTCGTACATGCACACCAATAACAAGGCAATATAATAATTAATAATTGTGATGTACAACGGTAGCCATGATTTTGTGTCGATTTTAAACGATCATTACTAAGGATAAAATATCGTTTTCCGTTCAGAATTACTTAGTCACCCATTGGAACTTAGAGGTGCGTAGGGATAATGTAAGGTAATTCTTTGAGGAAATAAATCTTCGTTCTTTTAGTATTGATTCCACGTTGATATTGTATCTGCTTTCTCAAAGACCACACATCGATTACACAAAATAGAATGATGTCGTAAGACATCAGCTCGGTCGGTGGCGTATTTATGGAGGTAAGAGAGTTATGAAGAATGGATTAAAGTAGAAACGTGGACAAGTTAGTAGGGTAGTTAGGCAAGGCTAATTAGGTTGTCAAAGAGATGCGAGATCAGATATATACTCATGACCTCCTGGCTATGTATCCACATTCACTTCAAATTTTACAATAACAAGAAAACTTACCTCTAAAGCAGATTACGTAAATAAGCGAAAAATCGTAATTGCTTAACTACATTTGACAATACATACGAGGTCTATTTAGCGCAAACTATAATATCACATCAATTGAACTTGATTTCTCGGACAATATTCAGATACAATCTGCAATATAATGATCACGAAGCGATCAACGTTCCTTAAACATGTAATCAAGGACGATTATTGAAAGACTAGCGCAATAAATGTGCAATATATTATAATGCTTAGTGCCTTGCAAGATGACATCTGCCACCTCACCTGACAGCAGCGACCCATATACATCAGAGTTACATACACAATAAGAGGAGCAATCTAGCGCGAACAGCAAGGAAGCATTAGTCTGATTAGATATATGTACCAGGCGTATCTACGCAATATTCTATAATTCAAGGACATAAACAAAGTCCCTGATGTTTGCAAAAATTGTACTAACTTGATGACCAGCCTGTGTCTGACAACGGGAGCAGATAGACCCATTACAAATCCATTAGTGTCATTTAATGTGAACAGACAGGTTACAAATTAAGCCACGTGGGATATTTCATGTGACTCAATAACACCAAAGCACTTGGTTCTTATAGATTAACTGACCTAATTACAAAGAACATTAATCAGCCCTTACCCCGGACTTGTAAGCTCAAAGCTGCGCACAACACTCTTCGACATTCTTTGTAAACCGGTGCGAGTAAAAGGGTCGAATGAATTTATAAATAAAATCGATATTTACACGCAAAACCACAGGAATGCATATCTACAATTCGTGAACATCCGAATTTGCATCGGCTTGAATGTTTTCATAATGGGTTCCGCCATTATTGTCTTAACAAGTAGCTATCAAACCGCCATTCTCTCATGACCCCAATACGGTTGCTGCAGAGAATACAACCTATTCGTTTTTCTTCTATTCGATTCCGTAAAAAAGCTCAACGTTTCGTGATCCTTAACAATTTCAGGTATCATGCTTGATAAATTATGACCAAATGCACATCGATAACCGGATGAATTAGGCCACATTTGACGACCTGGTAAATGTCTCCGTAACCGGCAGACGATTCGACTGAAAATTACTTTTTGTCTTCAAATAAAACATTGTAACGGGTTTCTTTTTCTAAAAGGATATCTACCATAAACGATATGTGATGTTTTACTGCAACATACAAATAATCCAACTATTTTAATACATATTGTACAAACTACATACACTGTGCTTAGCAGGGGGGAAACGCCAACAAACGAGGCATATACTCTCCCCGCCCCTACCAGGAGCCAATGCAAGCTGAATTCATTTGGTAAGATATATTTCTGAGAAGGGAAGCAATACTGGCTCATCACGAGGCAACAGGGAGGCATTATTTGAGGTTCCAGAGGGTTGAGGGTCATTGACAACAGCCGAACGTGTCCCTCGTGAGACGGTGTAGCTTACGGTGTGTGTGTGTGTGTGTGTGTGTGTGTGTGTGTGTGTTGAAAGGACTGTGTGTGGTTACAGTGAGGGCGTGTGTGTATGTGGTGAAAGTGAGGTTACAGTGAGGGCGAGTATGTGGTGTCAGTGATATTAGTGAGCGAGTGAGTGAGTGAGTGAGTGAGTGAGTGAGTGAGTGAGTGAGTGAGTGAGTGAGTGAGTGAGTGAGTGAGTGAGTGAGTGAGTGAGTGAGTGAGTGAGTGAGTGAGAGTGAGTGTGTGGGTGAGTAGTTTAGTGAGTAAGCGAGTGAGTGGGTGGGAAAGTGTAGTGGAAAAGTGTCACTGAGTGAGCGAGCAAGTGATTTTAATAAGTGAGCGAGCAAGCGAGTGTGTCCGGGAGTGAGTGCGTTAGTACAGGAATCAGTGAGCCATGGAGCCAGTGAGTAGGACCGAGCGAGCGAGGAAGTCAATTCAGCTTCTGTTTGCTTTCTATCAGTCAACCAGTCTGTCAATTTGTAACTACAATCATGTCCCTTTGAGACGAACATTCCAGCACGGCATCTTTAACTCATATAACGAACCTCAATGGTAACAGCCACGTCGACAATATCACCAATACACAAAACATCTAACCCCTTCAAACACACAAACCACTGATCACAACGAACATGTGAAATGGGAAGCACTTACACGGACGGATAAAAGGGCCGTTACATTTTTGCTAAATTTATCAGGCCTTCCACAGACAAAAACGCGATCAGTAATGTGGCCCGCGAAGGCAAGAAGTCGTCTTGGGAATTGCAGATACACACAGCGCCCCTAATAGCTGCACCCGAAAGGAAAATTGATGAAGTTAATTGGAGAAGTGTGTACATTGATCGAGGTAATTTTGAATATTCAACAAAGGGAAGGGGTATAAAAATGGAAGATGCTAACGTTTTAAAACCAAGTAGTCGCTAACGAGGGAGGATCTGCTGTCAAATTAGGATACTAAACAAGGGAAGATAGGAATAATACATTCGGGGAGAAGAATACGCTAACGTCAACGTGGAAATTTGGCATAATTGATTAGAATATGGAAATTGCTGGTAGTGGTAGGTGAATGTATTTGGTTATTGCACCGAAAGGCGGCATAATATGATTCCCATGAATTGATTAGGTTTGAATCAGGAAGAGGTCAATGAACTTATTTAAGGGTAGCTGTAGATTTGCGACCAGGCAATATAAAAAGAAGCTTTCTTAATAACCCCGGAAATTGAAACAATGCATCTAGTTTCTAAATATCCTGGTAAAATGGAACAATGAATATTATTTCTAAATATCCTGGTACATTGGAACGATGCATCACTGTGACGACCTATCACAGATGGAGTTCTAAACTGTATTAGATGACTATCCACCCCATTAAAGGTCAATTTCGAAGCCAAACAAGACATCATGAGACCCTGGAAACGAAATTAACTAATGAAATTAACCAATAGACTTAGAACCTTTATTGCAATTCACATCCTAAAACGTCGTCCCTGTGGAAATAGACAATAGACCATTTGTAAAGAATGCATCGCCGTGATTCAATACGACGCGGTCTACTTGCCATACTTGGCCATGGATGCCCAACGGCTCTCATATAACAAACATACATCAATACGACCACACCAACTTAGCATTTCCGCCGTGTGTTGGTGGGGATGCATATTTTATAAACGGCCCTGAAAGAATAAGCTACGCATTATGAACTTCAGCTGCATATTGTACATTTAGTTTATATGCAGCTGGATTCAATGCAGGTTTTCATGTGTTAAACATACACACAATTCATTGATTGTGAATGCAGCAACGCAACTGCGAAAGGAAGACATAAAGGTTCAGTTACAACATATTTCAAAATCCAAAAGGATTTCGAGAAACATGGGCGCAACTATTATATATCGAAATCCATGTGTACAACTACAGATAGATCTTAACCCACCACAGTACATTACAATATTAATGTTTACGCACCAATAATATCCAGTTAAATCACAAAGATATAAAAAGATCAATGCAACAGTGGCATGGTTTGATTTAACAACTCTAAACCCAAAGGGCAAATTATGACACAGAGACATGCGGCTTCATTGTAAAAAAAAACAACATCAAAAAATAAATAAAAAAAAAAAAAATCCAACTGTACAACAATATTTTTCAAAAACCCACCATTTCTACTACATAGTCATCTTCAAACAACGTTTAAAGCAAAGCAAAGCAAAGCTGATTACAAAATGCAAGTAATGTGAGGAACCAGATTTAAGCAGTCCAGCCCGTTGTTTAAGACCCAGTTCAGATTTATATTCAATTAGCACGTCGCTGAGTGTCAGCGAGGAGTGGTTTAAGTGTGGCATGACGAGACAAGTGGGAGTCGTTACCAGCCAGAAAGAGTCACGGGGGTCAATGACGTCATCACTTAGAAGGCAGTCACGTGGCTCGAAGGCGACCTGAATCCTAAATAGTTTCACTAAGATATATATATATATATATATATATATATATATATATATATATATATATATATATATATATATATATATATATATATATATATATATATATATATATATATATATATATATATATATATACATATATACATACATACACATACTTGGTGCAGATTCTCTGTCCTATGTGTGCTTGCAGCTTACAATGCAACCCCCGGTTTGGTCCAAAATTGCCGCAACAAACATTCTCCTGATAATGCCAACCCAGCCTGTCAACAGCCTACATACCAAGTCCCAGTTTCCCCATTATCTGGGTTCAGTTTATATTATTCAGCGTCATAGGCATTCATTGCCACCAACATTTCATCCCATAAAAGGTAGATGTTTACCCCATTCCACTGCAAATAGGCAACCCGGTCAGTTGGATCATAAATATAACCATCTAACAACCAAAGGACCCAGTGACCCTTCGTTGGGGCCCCAAAAACCTCCCGTATCAATAGATCTAAGTACATTTACACGTGGTTAAGTCGGATAATCGCATACTAACAGCGAGAGCACAAAAACATTAAATCCACTCTGAAAGGGCTGACAAGGTTGTGGAGGGCAATACACTGATTACACGGCAGTAACATTTCCAGTGAAGTTGGTTAGCGTTCAACAGGTGCAAATTAACGAACGAGAGAGGCGGTCCGGTCATGTGGAAGTACACCAAATTACTGGTTTAATAGTATAATCTTTGTATTTATAAACGACGTGAAGATTTACTACGTTGTGGCAAACGGTGTTGTCAGGTTCATGAACAGGTAAATTTCATCTCTCCATTTTTTTTTGTAGTTGATGGGTCGCACCAAATAGCCCTAATGTGGCACTTACATCGACTACTAAACTAATCGGGCAGTGTGGTAATTTGGAGATATAAAATCTTCAAACGAAATGCGCATGCGCAATATTACATGCAGTTGACTTCTCGTTTGCATATATTCGTTCACTGGCTATTACCAAAACGCCAGTGTTTTTCAAAGTTAACAATGAATGGATGTTCCAAGATTCAAGTATTGAACATATCATTAGATAACAATAACAAATCATCTTTAAAAACAAGTTGATTTCATGGTTTGCCCATATATTTACAAGAGTAATCGAAGAAAACCATGGCCTACTTTTGGGCAGTGGGGTGTCTATTTCCACTCATCCATTTCATCCACGCATCTCATTCCCGTCAAACCATCATCCCATGTCAGCCGTGGTCACGTGACCCGCATATCAACACAGCCTCCAACTGATTGGTTGCTAACTCCTGATTAACAGGTCATATAGAGCTTAATGACAAACACTGATTGACAAGCTGCGCTTTGGTCCGCTAGAGGGCGACGCAACCTTCGTCATTTCCCACCAGATTTTAGAATTATTCACAGCGCTGTGTAGCCGCTTGGGACGGAGTGGGATTGAAAAGGTTACGGGAGAGACGATATTTTGTTAGGGCTTAGGGGTAAAAGAACAGCTCACAGATTCACATCCCCTTAAATGTTTCATGGTAAGTTATGAGTGGACAGAGAGAAGATGGCATCAAGCCAAGGTCAAAGTTGGTATTATTCGGTCAGCCAATAGCACACACTTTTCATTAAGTAGCTTAGTTAGTATTCCCAAAACTGTAATGCATGCCTAAATGCATCATCCAACACAGTACGATGAGGCTATAGTATAAAGGGTTGAGGTCACAGAGTTCATGTTCACTCCGCCATCAGAGTACAATACACAGTGTTGGGTGTCAACTAGAAGCAGAACTTTACAAGCCAGTGACACAGACTCACAATGATAATGACGCCCAAGGGCAACCGACTTGCAACGATCAAATACTAATGACAAACGTCATAATGACAAATATTCACAATGACAAAGCTCCCAATGTAAAGTCATAAAGAAAACAATGTGAAAATGGAAAACAAATGTAACAACGATAGTCACAATTATTGCAAATATGACAATGTCAACGTCACAATAACAAATATGACGGTGACAAAAGTCATGATAACAAATATGACAGTGACAATAGTCAATGACAAATTTGACTTCGGTCACAATGACAAATATGACAATGTCACAGGAGGAGTACAAATCTCACTTGAAGTGAAAGATTTACGTTGGCGAGTCGTGCTTCGACCGAGGGACAGTTCAAGACTCGACAATTGTCTCTATTGTCAACGATACGAGGTCATAACGCCCGATAATACATCAACCTTGAAACAGATATCACTTCGTGTTACCCACAACGACACCATTAGAGAGTACTATTTCAGCCGCAACGCAATGCAAAACAACTCAGGCCAAAGAGGGAGCAAAGCTTTGACGATACATCCCATCGTGCTTTACTGTTATAGCTGCGACCAGGCGCCAACGAATCCCCCATCTCCGCGTTATATGTGCCCAACAAAAAGCCATATAAAAGATTAATTGGCGCGAGCGTAGCTGCGCATGTAATGGCTTACCACATGGGATATATGGTAGGGGGAGGGAGAAAATGCTGATGCAAGCGATAAATGCAATCTTTATGCTGTGACAAAGCTATGTCGTTCATCTGCGGGAAAGCAGCACAGAGACCGGTGGCAAGTCGCGAGATGACATCATTCTGCTGACGTTGCATATTTATTCTTATTGGACGCGTGCAGTATTAACTCAAGGGGATTACCTAACACGTGATAACGTGATGCATTCATCGTACGTTGAACATCCTCGCTACACCATCACAAACACGTGCCTCGTTCACAAAACGATATGTTTTCTCCTTCTATGATTTAGGATAAAATGTTTATCCTATAAGCGTGCAAATATGTGATCACAAACACGAATCAATCATGGCCTATTTACAATGACAATGACTGACGACGCAATAGCAGTTAAATGCGGACAAATCAACAATGATCATAGACGATGTTATCAAAGACGGAAGTTCTATACTTCATTATTGTCAGGTTCTGTACTGCATCATAACTGAACCTTACTAAAAAAATCGATGGGGAATTTCATGCGACCGTGATCAGAACAAAGGGTTATTTTAACATTGATCATGATATGAGTTTAACATCGGATATCATGTTGAAAAGCACATGGTGTGTCTTCTGTGCGTAATACCACAGGCAAAGCATTAACTCGTCTAATTATTTAATGTATCACAGATGAACATGCCGTGACGTGCACCAATCATTGATTCGGGCTCCGATGACGAAATCGCGTTGGACATAGCAGTACTCCACGTAATGCAGTCCACAGAAAAAACTATCAGTTGAAAGGATTAGATCATCAAGAATTGTAGCTACTAAATTGTGCAAATAGCTTGAGAGCACAGACATGACGTCACAAGTTTAAGTTGTTACAATTAACGGAGGTGCGAGTTCGAACAAACTTCAGAGAGCTTTTATGGCAACCAGTGAGAATAAACCATCGTAAGACTCTCGCCTCTGCCGACAATATGTCGTTAACAACTGGCGGACTGCCACGTCATATTAACTGCAGGCAAATTATTGCAGCATTACTGTCAATACAAAGCCGAGTGGGCATTAGTACAGACGTGTTACAGAGACCCGCGGGCTGTTCCAACGAGTGATGTTACTTCTTTTGTCGTAAACAGCTGGTTTATCAGCTATAGTCACGTCGTATCTAATATGTTAATTGACCATAATGTCATTGGACCGAGTAATACAATGAAATAATAATGATTAGTTTGTTATTAAGGACATAAATAGAATTCCCATAGCTTTAGATACCACAGTATGAAAATCAATGAATATAGATATATAACCACTATTTAATCGGTGAAATGTAATTTGAATGACTGTCTGCGCCTCATAAATGATCGCACAAGTTGGAAGCAAATAACACACCAAACGATAATCGTATTCCGCGCGCGTCTCGCCAGCTATCCGTTTCCCGCGCTCAGCGAGCCGTGGTGCCTCGTTGTCGACCAACACCAACCCTGTAGTCCATTCCAGTCGAATGGCGACTGGTCCGTTTTTCCTATTACGCGCGATGTTTTACGATCCAGCTTGATGGACAATTGTGTTAAGGTTTAGCGCCTTCCCCGTCAGAGCACTGCATGCGTGGAATGTCTTAACGAGTTGTAACAATTAAATCGACCCAAGATACAGCTCATTTATGCCGCAAGTTATGTGAAGGGTTCGAACCCATGGGTTAAATTAACGTATTGGTTTTCAAGCAGAGCAGTTTTAGTGCTGCAGCTAATATGGTGAAAATTAAAGAAAGAATGACGTTTGCGAGACAAAGGGGTCATACCATCGTATTTTGTTCGTTCTAACGGAATACAATAGGCATTAACATTGTTCAATAATAATTACGGATTCAAATTTGAAAACTGAGGGAAAAGCAGCGATGTTACGCCAAAAGAGCATAAACAATCAGCCATATAAAAATGGAAATACATGAAGCAATTAATAATTCATGAAATAAACGATAGGGAGACACAATAAATTCGCACGCAAATGTTAATATCCAACTGTTCATTAATCCTCAGCAGCCACTAGCTACTTTTGCAGCTGTAATTGTTACATTCTGGCGCGCAGCAGTCAGCGTCCAGGATAACATTTCAAAGGTCATCTCGGAATGAAAACCACCCGTACCAGCGAAGCTGAACCAAACGATAAAACATAGATCAGATCCGCATAAAAGTGTATGAAATATTGTCCCAGGATCCGACAGCAATTACTCTATCGCATCCGGGATCACCGCATGTACATGCAAAAGCAATGACCCAGTGCGTAAAATCTCACGATAAGAAACGTTGCTTCGTTCCCACATGTACGCGGGAACTAATTGAAGCCAAATTGTGGTGTTTTGCAATATCCGCCGTTTAGTTTTGCGGGCTACACTTAGGGCGCGATCGTAGAATAAGCAACGATGCACTTGTAGTATATATTATCAATATACATCGCTAGAGGGAACCTAATTGCCATTTGTACGATGCCTCCCAAGAGTAAGTATTATCGAATAAAATGAGAGTCATTGAATTAGTCCGCTCTTTGGAGCTATGCATTCCAACGAAGCGTAGTGATATCAAAGTCACCGTGAAGTCTCGCTGGCAGCAAGACGCGCCTGGTAACCAAATGAGGAGTCTCATTGGTTTACAGGCAAGCATTACACGGGGTCTCTAACGAGTTTAGCGTTCCGTGCAGTATATTGTATTCAGGACCACAGCAGGACTTGATGAGAAACGTGGACTAATTCTGTTTAGGTCATTGCCGGTGCATGCGCGGTCCGAGAAGGGCGAATGAGAGACATTCGTTAGCATAAAAAGTTGATGATATTTCTGCATGGTATATTGTCATTACACAAGAAAATTTACAATTCACACCGCCTAGTTTCCGAAAGAAAGAAAACCCACAAGGAATAAATTGTAAAAAAACACTGTCCAAATCGGAGTCTTCAATTAGCAGTTGTTATTTACAAAATATAGCAAACGAATGGATGGGCGTTTACATTTTGTACCCAGTAAAAGAATACATTAAGTAACATTGTCATGAACGCGATGTGAACTACGTCCTTATCTACACGAAGGCGATAATTCAAACCACAATCATGAGTCATTAAAATATGTACAACCCGCCGGTCATGTTTGAGCGGGAAATGTAGTCCAAGAGACAGAATATAGTTTTGCTGGGGACCATTATGACGTCACATCAATAACAGGAACGATCAGTGAACAAATGTATGATGAACGAATGCATGTGAACAGTTGGGTGTTGGGGACGCACGCAAAATGCATGGTCCATTTTACAATCGTGAACGCATTCATACAGATCGCACAGCTATACGCAGTGCGTTTATAGGTTCAAAAGCAATGCGTGAATTGCTGCTGAAACATCTTAGTGACAATTGTTTTCCAGAATTTTACCTAAGTGCAAAAAAGGTGACCCTTTGTGGATGATGCGTATCCATGCATATGAGAAGCAAGCCACCATACGATTAAATGGATTCAATACTCACAGTAAGGAAAGTTCAATGATCGATTGTATGCACGTTCTCGGGTTGTCGCGTTGTCGCTGTATGCGAGAATATGCATACAAATCATGCTAATGCTCGAGAAATGACGAAACTCACGCGGGAGATTAGTGAAGCAGATCTCGCGCAAAGCCATAAACTCGTCTTCTGGTGAAATGTCGGCTGATCCAAACTCCTCCCTCTCCGGCCAAACTTCTCTGAAAACACACAAACAACGAAACGACGCCCTCAACAAACAGCAATAAAATATATCGCACCTCATCATTTAATTATATTTTAAAACCATTAAATAGTTAAGGCATTACGATAGGGATCTAGAAGCTCATGCGAATTTAACAGAAACCGTACGATGTCATTAATATGGGGTTTCAAACGCTATATTGTAGCGTCATGGATACTAAGGTTGTGTATTATGGTCACGTGATGTACCTGGCGGAGCGGAAGATACCGATAGCCTGACCAGCGTAGTTGGATCTTAGTACTTCCTGTATCCGATACATCGCTTCCACTCTGGCAGGGGATAAAAACACAAATTGCATACAAACGGCGCATAAAAATGAACCACACACACCCACACTCTTACACATGCAAACTCCGATATGGGATCAAACCACTTAAAGCATACAAATGCTATCTAAAAAGGAACCACACGCACATACAAATGAAAACACACGGTGCACATTAGACGTAACAAATTTTGAAAAAAATTACAGAATGATTTTGACGTGTTGGTAGATTGCCTGACTAGATCGTACCCTGGAAAATCCTTCTATAGCAAACGTGCTTCTTTTCATTCATTTCGAGGATATCTTCTATTTCAACTTGCCGTTATATCAAGAATCATTTCGCATTTTAGGTCATATCTGTCGATTGTGGTGGTATGCTGACATTTAACAGCCTACTTTACACCGGGCCAAATTGATACAGACGTCGCATTTGGAATATTTATGGTCAAAGCGCAATCAGCAAACCATTCGCGATAGCGCCATATTGTTAAGCTATTTGATTTAACACTTCCAGGAAGCCATATAATTCATGACTAACGACATTAAACTAACTAAGTGTCATCTGATTACAGCGAATTATTCGAACAATCTCCGACCTCTTGTCATCAGAAGAGGAGTATCAAAGGCGAAATAGCAGATCCCGATATCAACAAAGCCACAAAGAATGCAGATAATGCCAATATGGTACCACTTAATATCCCAATATCCGTCCACTATCTAGCTCCCGGGGGACTAACATCAAATATATTGCAAGCATCAATGCGATAGAGAAGTCCTATGGGTAGACAATGGCTGAGGTGTGGGTGTCCGTATGCCAGTTATTCTGCTGCGCATGTGCAAGCGTCTCTTCTGTCAAGAATGACCTTGACCTTTGATGCGTCCTCAATCGGTGTATATCTGGATAATTCAGATAGTTATGGCAAGCCGGCGATATAAAGTATTTTGTATCCATTGGGTTTCAAGCAACATTTGTCAAACAAATAACAAATATAAAGACCTCCATCGTCTTAAGTAAAGGGATATTCATAACAACAGAGTTCACCACACCACCATCGTCCCTCAATAGTGGTGACCTGTTTAGGAATGTTATTCCTCAGAACGTTTGGGATTAAGCAAAATTGTGTAGATATTTGGTAAAATTGCCCTAACAAACCATTGTTTCTATTGTGATTCAATAAGTTCCTTTCTTCATTATATGAATGCAACGCGACATTTAATTATTTTGATCACCTTCGCAAATTAACAGTGTTAAGTTAAGTTATTCCAGGTCTAGCTATAAGTTGATGGACGACCACGTGATCGAGTGGGAGGAGCCATGGATGACAACCAATCTCCTTATAATCGATTAATTACAACACAAATTTCCCATTCCCATTCTCAATCTCCACACAGCGAGAAAACCAGTTACATCGTCTTGTCAATTACTAACCAACAAGGCGTATACCTACGAGGCTAAATAATCAGAACCCGCTATTTATATTCATTCCTTGTAGACATCAATAACATTCATTAATAACAGACTCATCTATCCTCGGCGTCATTAACTTTATAAACGAGAAATACCGGCCTCATTTCGAATTCAATTCACACTTTCTCCGTCGTTAAACCACGAAGTTGCCTTCCCTCGGCGTATCAATTTAGCACCGTCATGACAGCGCCTGGATAGCCTCCTGGGAAACGATGTCGCCAGCAGATCTAACAAACCCTATATTATGCATGACTATAAAGATGCCGTTTACATACTGAATAAAGCCGAGCTAATGTGTTTATAACTTCGTGTCGACTATTCATTATTAGGATGGGGATATTGAGGTAATAAAGGTACATAAATAACGACTTCTTCTGAGAGATATGTAATCCGTTAGACTTGTAAGTTGAGGAGTATATTCGCTATAGCCTAGACCTCAACAGGGACACTGAATTTGTCCATCGTGAAACTAAAGGTCGATTTTAACGGTGCATTTCATTAGAAATCATAAACCTTCTGCTTTTAAAAAATCGATTTTGATGGCGTTTGTAAAATTCAGGTTGAGTATATTTGGCAAGACGTGACGTGGCTATTTTGCAAATGATTATGGGACGTTGTTAGTAAATGATATGTGGCACGCGGTAGACACTTAATGCATCCCAACCTGCATCTTCAAGGATTCAATTTTCGTCGATTTCGTCAAATTTTAATCTTGCTTTTGCCTAAAATGACTTCTCTTGGTTTCAGAACATGAAATCATCAATGAATAATAGAAAGCGTGTTAGGTCCTTCAAATCAGCCTTCGGATTTGCTAACTCAAATTTGCATCCAGGTATGTCTGAATGAATTGGTCATTTTGACATCAATATCGTGTTTGGTATACGAAGACAGATGGCGATGGTGGTAACCGAGGAAGAGAGCTATAATTGGTGGGGAAAAGATCTATAAAGCTCCCATCGGGATTCGAAACCACCACCAGCAGGACGCAAGGCAAACACGCAAAGTGTTATCATGGCCAGTGAGCAGAGAGTGTCTTCTCGACTAAAAAAATACCCACCCAACCCCCTCACCCGAAAATTGACAATATATATCTAATCTTAACTGGGACTATGTGAAACACATCGTCGGTGGGTGTAAGTAGAGGTGCGTATACCTTTTTGAATGATTTGATTCGACAAGGGACGGAATATTGGTTACTCCGTGGTAAACATTAAAAGATTAAAACCAACATATGATATCATCGTTTTCATCGCAAGGTTTCAAATCGTTATCAGTAATTGTGAACACTCGAATGAGCACAGCATCCGAAAACTTACATCAACAATCAAATATCATGGCGGATTCACCCCAAATTCACATACATACGACGCCAGAAACCGCAGCGACTGGACTGCTATTCTACGAACGCCCCCGTTATCACATATATCTGATAAAAGCGTCCTCCAGGGAATGAGCCTCATATGCGTAGGGAATTGCAATGAGCATAATTTTTTCGCTGATGGCATCATTTCTAGATATGCAGTCTCGTTGGAATATTATAATTCTCTTCGTCGATAAGATTCGCAGGGGATATTTAGAAATGGATTTGTATTTTGCGTTAAAACAACAATTATTTTAAATAAAATGGAAGTCACGAATCGGCGATTTCCCGCTGCACATGATAAGATGCTGAAGATTGAATATTGCATGATATTACAAAAACTGCCCAATTCCATAACAGTATCGCGATAGGTTCTATACAGCAATAGAAACCCCCACAAAAAGAACGGCGAAGAACAGAGGGAATGCGATTTTCTTTGAAAAACGCCTTGCCCGAATGAAAATGACAACAACAGCTGTAACGGGTTGCAATCCACAAGCCAATAACAAGCGACCGCTTCTAAATGCTTTGATAAGTTCGTAAAATCTAATGCTGACGGATGGATTTGGAAAAGATAAATACCCATGAATCTATATATTCCTGTTACATATAGATATTATATCATTTAGTGAGGAAGTTTGTGTTCAAAGCGGGATTATATCTTAAGACTGAACCTTTCAAAGAAATTCAACTTGTATTTAAAATCAGACAAAGCCAGTACGCTATAATTCATCCCGCGAGTCAACGTGCCTAGAAACTAGAATAAAATCTCACTATAGTCCTATTGTGATGGAATGCGGTGTAAAAATATATATAACCCTATTCATGGGTGATAATAGTACAGTAGGTGAATAATGAAGGTTTATTTCAAGAGAACACATAAACATACCATCTAGTGCTCCCAAACATATCATGAGCGATAATCTACGTCTTACCCGAGTCGCGCCCGCGTGTGCAATCTCGCAGTCTTGACAACAAGGGCTTTGTGTCAGTTGTCGTAAATTGGGGACATAAATGGGTAAAGATGACGATTTTGAGGTGCTTAGCAATGCACAACGAACCGCAGTAATGAACTTCTAGTCCGTGACTTAATCCGCGTCAGTCAGTGTGCTCTCAGTTCCTCTTAAATACAGATTTCGTGTGCATTCAGACAGGGGTTAAATTTCCGCACGCGACCAAGCCACAATAATTCTAGGAAATAATAAGGCGTGACAACTTTACTCTAGATGATTTGTTATTAAAACCGCGCTTGATGCGAACGAAGGAATTTGTTGTCGAAGTTTCACTGATTGTTGCTTAAGAATATTGCGCTCTGTATTGCTTTCGGATGTTACCACAAAAATAAACATTTGAAACAGCAGATCAGGATCTTCAGGTGACAGAAAGACGCCAAGCCGATGGAAAGAGACAGGACGGTTAAAAATGATGACAGGTTACAGGTCAGTTAACGGTGTCGTCGGACGGTGAACGACGTACGTTTAATTTCGGATCAAAATTAATTATTTCCCACAGAATCTCCCTTTTCAATCATTATGATTGCTTGATGTTTATGAATTGTATAGAGTTTATCTGATTTGTATTGCACCATGAAGAACACTGTAAGACTAGTATGCAGGTAATGTGGTGCTGTCATTTGACATAAAGTGTTAGCCGAATGTATGGATAAAGGGTCAGACTGAGCCCTTGGCATATCATCACATCATCGTTATATAAGTGTCACAGAATAGACCATATGTTATGCTTATCAGCTTGTGGCCTCATTTGCTTTCAGGCCACATGAGTGGTATTTTTGTGGCAGATATAACATAGTCATCTATGTATATATGCGGAGGCTTCCATTGGCTTGATTTGTGGTGACAGTTAAGTGTTATTGTGATGCAAAGGCTAATAGCTCGAGAGTATCTGTCAGGGCCTTGTAATTAATGACCCCATCAACCTTGCCCTGTACACTTATAAAACCACGTGCTGTTGGAACACTATTCTCCTTCAATGGAACATGATCAATATTTCTGTGTTAACGTGAAGCGCTGTCCACAGTGACTAGCCATTTATATTGCATGATTCTCTATTATTTCTCATAATTTTTATATACATTGGTGATCGATATGCTATTATTTTCCAGTTGATGATTACCTCAAAAGCTGATAGTTGCATAAATTTTGACTAATTTGTTAATCACTGTTAGGATCAAATTAATCTAATTTTGTGAACATTCTATAGAAGATATTTTGTCCTTACACAAGGTTTTGTTTCTTATAGGCATGTTGTGCACTTACAAGGCACATGAATATCATGCTCATATTTATTTTATGTTTGGTGATGCAAAAAATGTACCTTGTTGCCAAGCTACTCCGATGTCTACTCAATATTTGATAAAAAAAATTTTACTTGTCATGCCATCGTTGCCATGCCACTATTTAAGTGTTGATAAAATCCTGGACGACTATTTGAATATTTATGTTTATTACAAACTGTGATGCATGACAAGAATCATGGAATATAGTGGATTGGCACAGACCAGATGATTCATTATTGTCAATGATTCATTCAAGCTGAATGAAGAGTCATTGCATTGACTTGAGTCATGGATAGAGATCGTAGAATTCTGATCTTGCTATTGTCCATTAAATGCTTTGTATTTACTTGGTGGACAGCTTATATATAAAATAAGACAAATCGTCACGACCATAATAAATCAAATATACACACTCGCTCGTCAAAGGTTCATAAAGGTCTCCCTGAATGTTTCGTTTGATGCCACAAGATCAGCCCCCTAAATTCAGTACATGAGGCAAACTGTTATAAACGATGAAGTCTGGGTGGGAACACGCAATGAAGATGGCGCGTATATCGCCTTGCACAGATTATCTCGAATAATCGGCATAATATCACGTTGAGCGCAAGAACACCAGCGTCGTCGCTCATCCGTTTTCAAATCTGTAACGACCAAGGGGCTTTTGTCTCCACTAGGTCTACTCGATTGGTCTCCGCCGAATCCCAGCCGGTCACGTGGGCGGCGCGTGCCAATCGCCGTGAACGAGGCGCGTTTATTTGTGACATTTTCGGCGAATGTGCAGTGCCATCTAGCGATAATTACTAGCATGATCATCTTTTTTATTTACGTGCAGGTATAATGTTTAATGCTCAGCAATCCCAAGGAGTTATAACCAATAGCATGAGTAGAAACGACGCCGAGATCAAAGAGATCTCGCGCGCAGTGCCTGCCTCGGCGAGATCGCCACAAGATCTGTGTCTCGCTCACATTTCAGTTCGGCAAGCTGAGGCGTTAGTTGCTGTGCGAGAAACTTCATTTTCTTTTTCGAAAACTTACACCAGTATCACCAAACCTGATGGATTTGCCCGACGAGGTAATTAATTATATATCAATAAACACGCTGATTATCATAGTTTCTTTTTTGGGGTAATCAATGTTTTTTTCGATTAAAGTTTGCAAGTGTTTATTCCGCATCGAGACGCCATATTTTTGGCTTGGAACTTCGACATATATTTTTTAATCTCTTGAAATTTGTGAAATATTCACATAAAAATATTCTTGGTATTCGTTGAGTGAACAAAGACAAATCTAATGGTCACGTTTATTAAGCTGTTAAATGCGTACTTTTTATTGTATTGAGCTAAATACGTGAACGATAATACCTTGAATTCGAACAATTCGTCGAATCTCAAGCTTCCAGAATTTTTCAAATTTATCAAAAACTATGTTGTATTGCCTTAACCAATAACCAAACAGAATCCATTATCAATAATTGTAAATTCCCTTATAGTTTACCTCCAAATCGCATCCAAATACGACGTATATTTGTCAGTCCAATATGGCTGACAGTGGGTGATAATTTGGTGTTATTACTTACCGGTGGCATACTTATGCAATGTCAGAATATTTATATGTAACTAACTATAACCTAGAATATGAGTCTTGTCCCAGCAAATTTGAACTTTGTGTCTAGTGCTTTTGTAGACTCATGTGAATGATGTATTTAATTTCGTTGAATGATTAATGGTAATTAGGTCATGTAACTCCTTGGCAATCCCTAGAAATTCGAATATTATTTTTCTCTACTTATTGGTAATATTTCTTATTCATTGACATCGGATGTTGTCGTCTGCTTCCAATGCCCTGGCCTTCGCCGAGCCCCAAACCACAGAGGATTGGGCGTACGCCGGTACACTGCGCGCGTGTCTTCGCCAGGTATAAAGATTGGCGGATTCGACGTACTTCGGCGTGACCACTCGAGCTCGCTTGGAACCTCTTTCATTTTTTGTCATTAGTTGTCCACTTACACACCGTAACATAATATATTGAAATAGTCTGCAGCAAGTCAGTTTTATACCGCTCACAAAAAAGTTACTGATCGACAACGCAGTAAACAAAGCCAAGGAAATAACGCGACCGCTTGCTGGCGCTGCTTGCGGCAGTGACGTCACACCACAAGTATAGCGGCGACTAAGAAATCAGCCGCGGGCCAATCGTTCGGGGGAAAAAAACGAAGTAAACCACCCTCACTTTTGTTCTCGCAGTCTTTAAAACCAGATATATTCAATAAATGAGTAAGTCCATGATGTCTCATGATGTCTCTTTCAGTTGGCAGCAGTATCACTTAAAGTGACCGTTTAGTCCTCGTTTTAAGTAAAGCTAGCTCGGAAGCCTCGGTGAAATATTTGTCGAAATTCCCGATTGCCTTTTCAGTCATATCAGGGAGCATCTTGAGACGATGATAAGAAATTCAATGCTGATAAGGCAACAGCGCTCCACACGGGCAATGGACTGTGAACACGATAACAATTTATCACTCTTGTCTCGTGTTGTTTCGCGCAGCGAGGTCAAGGTCGAACGCGGGACCCACAATAAAAAAAAATCCCGGGATCTTGAGGGGCTTTAAAATCAAAACAAAAGTCATGTCGCCATGGTGATGGATGGTAATAATGATAATGAAGACTGGTTCACAATGACCAGCTTCCGCTGTGGCGACAGCTTTTGCATACATGGCCTCCCCCACACCACACCGCATGGCGAGAAAATACCGAACATAGAGAAACGAGCGCCTGGGGCGAATTTTCAGGTAACATATATTTCCCCTTGGTCCGATCCGAAAGGAAGCGAAGTTCGTTCAGATAATCCAGGCCATTTACAATACATACGCGATTTGTGACAAACGGTTGTTCCCAGCGGATGGGGATAAATGCGATTCCAGGACGTCACCCGTAAGTGACTGGGACAATTTGACACGAAGCTGTTTATTCATACTAGTTAAAGGTAATTGACATCAGCCACACATGTTTACACCTGAACAGAAAATGAGCACGAGTGTCAATGATCTGCGTAATTGTAGGGTGGGTAGACGATGTTGTGGGGGTATTGCTCTAAAAAGAGGCGCTTGTGTCTAATGGATAAGGCACAGATTGTCTGAATATTAGAAAATAAAAATTGGATGTGAATTATTTAGAATAAAATCAGTAACTGCGTTTCCCTAGGTATGCTCGCTTAATCATCAAGATTTCCGACGTTGTTATTGGTCAACACGACCTCAACAACAGAATGTAATGGTGCAAACGCTATGACGTGAAGCTTTTCACGGAAAGATACGTTATGATGACATTACATATTTAACTCGCATATTTTTCTGTAACATAACTCTTTATTAGATAACTAGAGGTAATAAATAAAAGAGAATATGTCACAAATTCAGTTTATACCATCACTAAATCAGTAACTTATCCATGCTAGGCAAACATGGTGCCCCTTTTACTTCCTTATGAAATGTAGGTCACACTGACCTAACTGCTCACCTCTGTTCATCCATGTCTGTTTCAGAAGCAGCATCAAACGGAGATATCCCATCTTCAGGGATTTCCCCACGTCCTTGCAAAATGGCTGACAAGTCACCACTGACTGCATCCCACAATTCCTCCAGTTCTTCGCCTGACGGGCCGTCACTTGATTTGGCCGGAGCTTGAAACGAGCATGATAATATTGTTAGTTTCAACTTCTGTATAAATCATCTGATGGGTTATAGAACTTGCAAGGCCAAACTCAATTGTGGCAGCCTCAACATAATTTCCCTCTCACACAAAGAAAAGAGGTTCATATAAGTAACTGTTTGCATTAAGTACCCCAGTTTGAAAAGGAATATCAAAAAGTGTAAAAAACAGTCCCCTGATGTTTTGACCACCTTTCCATGATTGCTTCATAGACTATTTTGTTCATATTCTTACTCTAACTAGAAAATCAAGACTTCAGTAACCACAGCAAAATCAACAGTGACATTAAGGTATCATTCTAGATCATTCTATTTAATAACATTATCAATCACTAAAATGAGATGTAGTTACCTGTTTTCTTGCTCGATTTCTTGCGGACAATTCGTCGCTTTTTCCTCTGGACCATCAGATTTTTGTTTTTGTTGGAGAAACCCTCAAGCATCTTGAGGAAAAGGTGAGTTGCCTCAATGAGGTCCCTGAGGAATGCTCTGATAGAAATCGACCCAATGCATCAGATAATCATTGATTAATGCCATAGCTTGATATACAAGGCTGCTATTATAGTGACACAATACAAATATACAAGTTCCCATATTCAATCCAGAAAATATCCAATCCATACCTGGTAATTAGTAAACACAAGTGCCCTAGATATGACCTCATGACCTTCTCGGAACCCACCTAGATTGTCTTGTCTCATCAAACTTCTTCAGTAGCAGCAGAAAGATGTCTCTGTACTCCATCATGTAGAATACATTACCTGCAATTAAAATCCACCATGTTCAAATATCCCCAAATTAACAGGTTGTAATTCAATATAACCCTCAAGCATTATTTAACGATGACAGGGCGAAGTATGGCAACGTTATAATATACACCAACATGATACACAGAAGCACGAGGAACTTTTCATGTTTGTCAAAATTCACTTAAATTGATGCCTGGCATTTTGTGTTAAAAAAACAAACAGGTAAATAAACTTGGAAGTAAATAATGGTGAATTGAAATATGCTCTAATTCAGTTAAATCAATAGTTTTAATTTCCCAGCATACGATATTGAAAATGATCATCCTGGACAGGACTTATCGGACATGAGTGTGTGTACCATGGACTATACAGTTATCAGACATGACTATACGGTTATGATTTTTATGAATTTAAGCAGTTAGGTTTATACATCCACACGGGTTTTATTGGTCTGTGTTGTGTCCATCTATACATTGAAAGATGTCTGTCTGTCAGTCTGTGTATGTGTGCGTGTGTGAGTGGAAATGTCTTCATATACACCTTGCATGACAGTCCCCATCTTTGTCAGGGATTAAATAGCATTATCATATTCATGAATTTAACATGAACACGTCCTGTGCACTCGCCCGTTGTGAAATTGAACCACGCTGTGATGATGAATCCATCATAATATTCATTATAATATACACTTATTGATAACACTTGCATTCCACTCACTGACAATGACTGTGGCACTGTTACGAACGTTTTCATCCTTTGACTTGCCCATCATATTCAGACTGTGAAGCAGCTCGTAATAGGCCTTCAATGCCAAGTGCATTCTAGGAGTAAAACACAGACATTTATCTCATAAATTTAGGAATTGGAAGAGATTTTGAGTGAATAACAAATGACAAGTTTTGTGATGCCAAAATAATTTAAGGAAAATCAACAAATTTCAACATCGATATTTGCCTTAAATACTCATTTATATATTTCAAAATAATTCATGTATTACACATAAACATTCCAAAAATACATGTTTTTACTGAATCTCGCAACAACTACCCATGTTTTATTGAATCAAGTCACAGCAACCCATGTTTGGGATATATATATGCACCACCCATATTTTGACTTCACTTATATCAAAACACCACTTTTTTCTGTGCAGTTATGGATTTGAAGACAATTTTGCACTTGTCCAGTTTTGCTAATAAGTTAGACACAAAAATCTCCTCTATCTAGTTAATGGTATAACTAATTATATAACTGAGTTTTGAAAATAAATAATCAAACAATATCCTACCACTGTCCACTATGACCCTATGCTAATCACTTCAAGGTTATATGGCACTAGTGAATTGATTTATTCTAATGTTGTGAATTGCGAATAAACTATTCCCTTAAAATTAAGTAGCTTCTTATATTAAATCATAAATAGATTCAAAATATCGACCCCTCCAGTACAATTTGGAATCAACTAGAAATGAAGCTCAATAAAAGATTAAATTCTGAGCATTTAACCCAAAAAATTGTCAATCCGATGAGACCTACAACAGAATTGATGCCATGTTGAGGATACGTACCTCCGCGACCAAACAATGCCTTGTTTCTTGTTGCCCATCAGCATCTCATAGTAATTCTGCAGTTGGGTCTGTATGTAGTGGAATGAGGGAACAGAGAGGGTTTCCCTACATGACACAGGGTCAAGCACATTTCATAAGATCTTTCATGGTGTCATAAGCAAGGTTATAAGACAAGTTGCCAGTTAAGTAAGAAGCAAGTCCATTAGGACATAACCAAGTTCATCAATAATTCAAAAAGCAATGTCATCAGCAAAGTGGTCAGCAAGGTCATAAGTGAGTCAAGGTCATAAGTGAGTCATCAGGATTACTGTGGAGACGTCTCACCCAATAAGATCTACTCTGAAGTTGCTCAGACGACTGAACTCCATAAAAAACCTCAAGGCCCAGAGGTAATAGGTTTCGTCATTTTCTTGAGCCTTTGATCGCGCCAGCGTATCCTAGCAAGGAAACACAGATGTAGAAATCGTCCTTATCTGCGTCGATGACATTGAAAGTAAATATTGGTGTCTACTTTCATATCATTAACGTTAAAAGGGGATAAATTGATGATGGCTGAGGTTGTTGATCATGCTTGGACAACACCTGGTTGGTGCCATTGCCTACTAGCTAACATTAAGTACTGACAACGATGATGACTGTGATGATAATGACTAAGAATCGATGAGGATGAGACAAATTGGCACGGAGTGGTTGATATGAACTCTGACATTGATCACCCTTGTGTCAATTATAACGCCATGCACTTAAAAATTCACGCTGAATTATTAGCCAAAGACCGAAATTTTTTCCCAAAGCAACTTAATTATTCATTGTGTTACCTTGACAGCTCGCATGAGAGGGTTGAAGCAATTCTCCAAAAGCTGAACACAGAATTCCCTCAAGAAAAGGCGGATACTCAGCGTAGATCTCCGGCTAGCTTCCTCCTCTGTTATTGGCTTACGGTTCTTTGGGCGTTTCCTAGGAATCTTTTCATGATCGAAGGTGATCTCCTGTACTTTGGAGAGGGGGCGGTGGAAAATCAGTTCCTTTTCTGTGATTGATTTCATGTTGGCTATGGTGAAAGTGCCACCAAATCGTGAATGCCTGTATGATAGATATAGGTCAGTGTTAATGGAATTTACATAATATTTTGTTTTGTAAATACATCATAGATTATAAAATTTAAAAATATTTTATGCATTTAAAATTGCTAACTTCATGAATTTATGAACAATTATCACAATCCAGAATTCCATAAAATGACAGAAACCAGTTTTCACCTTGTATTAAACTTCATGATATTTTGTCTCTTCTTGACTTTCTCTTGTTCCCGAACCATGGCCAGCTCCCTGTAACACCCCACAAATCATCCACAACACTCATGAAAGATGACATGATGATTTCAACATATATAACCCAGGACTATCTGTACATTTCATTGACTCTATGACATACTTTTCGTCCTTTTCTTGCTCAGTCTGAGAACGGCTGCTCCCAGCTGTGGCCAACTGCTCTGGATTCTGGAGGCAGCACAATTGGAAGAAGACAAATATAAGTCAAAATGCAGATTTTTTTCAAATACATCTGAAAGTGATAAAATAATTCTCCTGCTATGGTGAAAATTGCAAGCAATCCAGGATAAAAAAATTATCACTGCAGAGCTGTCATATAATAACACAATGAAAGGAATCTGTATAATGCAACTGGCAACATATAGTAACATTAATGTTGATTCAACACAGTATCACCGATAAAATCCACTCACAATTCAAACAAAAATTAATCTACTAAGAAAAATTCATATAAAACCCACCTGCTCTCGAAACATAAGAGAAATGATTTCCAGCACGTGGAGTGAGAATTGGCGCTCATCGTTAGAGCTTGCCAGGTATAGCAATAGATCTTCCATTCCACTTGTATGCAGGGCCCTTAAAACAGCAGCAGAAAAATGTATCTCCTCATAAATGACAAGACATGATATTGGAAAAAACTCTGTTTCTATGCAAGAGATGGTACAAAATACCACAATCACTGCACCCCAATCTTACCTACCATAGTTACTCGCATATAAGGTTTTTTAAGTAACTGAATTCCAAAAACATAAGTGGTGTGAATTCGCCTCAATTAGAATATCAATGGTATCACTGTTATAGACACTGAGCACATTCTGCACATAAGCAGAGCCGATGAATGAGTTAAACATTGGCACTTGTATTACCAAACATCACCTCTGTTAACCCGGAGTCCACTGAGCTTGAAAATAGGACATACTCTGAAAAGCTTCCGTCTATTTTGTCACTTTATACTAAAGTATTTATAATAGTTTGGAAAAAATCACCCTGCCCCCACCCCAATCTTGACTCATTGTCGGCATTGGGTTCAATACCTGATCTTCTTAACAAAAACCCATACTATCCATACTCCACGGCTATAAGCTACATCTTACCTTATAGTAAATAGACCACTACCCATGCTATGATTGTGTTCAAGCATGTGTATTTTATCACCCCCACACCCCAGAATTCTAGTTTGGATTGAATTTGTTGCTATACTTGATGCTAATGATTGTGTTCAATTCCTGACTCACCATAACACCTGGTCATGAATGCTGGCATCATCGTCTGTCCGTTGCTCAAGCGACGGGTTCGGAGGCACGTGGAGGATATTTCTAATAAGGATGAGGATCCTCTCAATCAGCAGTCTATCCTCTTCCTCACGACGCTCCCAGTCCTGTCAGATAATGCAATACATTATCGTCCAATATAATGGGGGTGATAAGTTATCATAAAACAACAATGAGGATTTATCAGTTATCATTCAACAACTATGGGGGTTTTCAGTGATCATCTGACAACCACTTGAGAAATAAGTTATCATAACTGGCAATACAGGTTATCATCCGTCAAAAGGAGGTTATCATCCATCAAAAGGAGGTTATCATCCATCAAAAGGAGGTTATCATCCATCAAAAGGAGGTTATCATCCATCCATCCAAAAGGAGGTTATCATCCATCCATCAAAAGGAGGTTATCATCCATCAAAAGGAGGTTATCATCCATCAAAAGGAGGTTATCATCCATCAAAAAGAGGTTATCATCCATCAAAAGGAGGTTATCATCATCCATCAAAAGGAGGTTATCATCCATCAAAAGGAGGTTATCATCCATCCAAAAGGAGGTTATCATCCATCCAAAAGGAGGTTATCATTCATCCAAAAGGAGGTTATCATCCATCAAAAGGAGGTTATCATCCATCAAAAAGGAGGGAAGTAGATTATCATCTACTGTGATGGGTTATATTACAACAACCACTTGGGGATAAGTTGGCATTGGTTCCTGGTAACTCGTGACTCAGATTATCGCGTTAAATGGGAGCCCATCTCTGAAAGGAGATGCTCCTGACCCCGTTGCTTAATAGTAATGTGCTGGACCTTGTTCTAGCGGTGTGGGTTTTGCAGCAAGATTCGGGCAACAGGTTTGTGCCAATTGGGCGCTGGCACTTTAAGGGAGCTGTCCAAGCATCACAATTATCCACATCCATAGTCTTGACAATATCACCCAATTGTTAAAATTTAACCATAATTATTACCATTTTTCATCTGTTCATCACCAATGGGATAAGGCTGAGGGACATGTTTAATGCAGCAAGCCATACAATTGGTATTGCTAATAACAACCATAGGTAGAATAGTAATCACATGCTGTATGGTAATGGCAGCGCTGTCCATGACAGAAGCACAATGGTGCCAGAGGCAACAAGAATATATATGATCATTTTCCATTTTGTTTAACCACATTGAGAGATAAAGAAACAAAACAAAAAATATATGAAATATATACAGTTGAGTATCCCTTATCCAGAATTCCGAAAACCTCAGAAATCCGGAATTTTTTGGGCAAATACCGTTATGACGCCGCAGTGAAATTTTCCGAAGATTTCAGGTTCCAATAAACGACAGACAGTTGCGGTCTGACCTCGGCGGCTGGAGGTTTGTGGTGGGGCTGTTATCAAGGTGCCTAAATAAGTCGCACCTTCTCAGTTGACAATGGGGGGTCTCAAACTATTCTGATTTCTATCGTCGAGTCGATATTTACAATGATAAGGCGTAAGTGGACAAGGCGGTGTTCGTTTGGAAAACCACAACGTTATGATTAACACAGACGGTTGTGCTTCTCCAAACTTACGAATTCATGATAGTGGGTTTCCGGAAAGGCATATTCCGAAATCCAGAAATTCCGAAATCCAGATCACGCCCGGCCCCGACAATTCCGAATAAGGGATACTCGACTGTACATCTATATTCTTTTACCAACTGCAGAAGATCTCCCAGCTTCTTTGTCAGGACGGCAAACAGAGCCTCATCAGCAAAAGACTAACGCACAACACAAGTGTGAATATTAATACTCATCATTCACAAATTGATTTCACATTCAATGAATCATACTTTCACAAAAATTGTACGGATAGCCATCTTAATTCGCATTAAAGAATGAGCAGAGAAATATAAATGTTTACCACTTTATACGCTTGCAGATGCGACTCTATTTGCATGTACCAGTTGCGAGAAGTCTTGTCCTCGGGAACGTTGTTTTGGAAACATAACTTGGCAGGCTGCGTCAGATTCACCATCAAACTGATGCAAGTGACATCAATTAGCTCAGTTAGCATGAAACTGACAAGCTTTTTTTACATGGACATTTATAATAAATTGTATGACTTCAAACATTAATAAAAAAAGGGGATAATTCAACACTATCAAATTCATGATGAACCTAAGGCTAGAAAGTTCCGCACAATACCATGAAGTTAACAGCTAATTGTGTAAATGAAAAGACAATAAAATTAATGGTCCTGGGTATTTGTCAGGGGAATAGAAAATAACTTAAGTTGATGTTAACTCAGATCTCAAATGAGATTTTGAAGTAGTTTTGCAAATTAACCTAACTGCTCTCATGTTTTTCATCCTGAAACCAGACAATTGTTTACAAGGGGGGAAATGGTAAAAAAAAATACCGAATGACTGTTTCTAGAAGGATGCGGTCATCATGATGGAAACTGACGAGGGGTACGAGGTCCTTCTGCAGTATCTGAGCCTCTCCAAGGTCACGTCGAATCTCATAGGCATCATCTTCACGCTTCAGGAAACGGATCAAATCCTTCACTGTTTCTGCAATATTACAAGTGAAAAAAATACCTGAGAGATTTTGGCGATATTAAAGATCTTTTCCAGGCTATTTAATTTTTAAAATATACTAGTCAGAAGAAAAGCAATTGGTGTTACAATTTCAAAATTTATCATAAGAACTAAACATAAATAATGTGCTTGCCAACATTGCTTACATCAGTGCCATTAAATTGTTACTTACCGAGACAATCTGGTTCCTTGTGGTAAGTGTTTCCCTCAAGATAACCAAGGGAAGCACATGTCGCTTGAAGTTCCACGTTCTGCATCACCATTGTTCCACCTAGACATATTCAACCATAGGATTGATTTGATGGGGTAATCTGTTGTTTCTTTTGTACCCCTAATAGGAAGAAGGACCTCACACATCAGGGCTCTGATAGACCTGCTGTCCCAATCTGACACCATGATTGCGCATTGTGGTAGGATTGCGGGCAGAGGGGTGGGGCAGAAGTCTGCTGAACCTGACCCTCGGTTATCTGTGGCCATCGATACCCTCTTTCACCTGCACAGGGCTCTGGTCTGCTTGGACCTAGCAAATGGAATAAACCCAGGATTGGGGCTGGCTCCACATTTATAGTATGGGGGTTGGGAATGTGGTGACGCGGCATTCACTTGCCAGGGTTGCCGGATTAGCTCTTGAATGTCGTCTTGGGCTTTGATTGTGAACTGTTTAAGGAATTGGCTCCTGGCAACCGGCGGAGCAGGACACAAGAGTGAAGAGACAACCCAACATACAGTGACAGGTAAGCGGCCTGGACCTGGGTTCATGGACACTAGAATATACCAGAAAGGACCCACTTCTCTTAAGTCTAACAAAAACACCACGAACCCCGAGATACCGGTGCAATGACAGCAAGCGTCCAATGGCTTTCAATCATGGTCTTTGACGCAATTATCGCCCAGTTCACGTTAAACAATGGAACTCATTAGCATCAAAAAGGGAAACAGATATTCGCCAATCGGATCAATTAAATGAATGACTGGAAAGTCATTTTTCTTTCATAAAATATACTTACACGAATATGTGAAGCTGTGTTTTACAGAGTATAAAAATCGATTACCTATCAAACCTTCTCCCGCGAAATCTCAAAATGAGGCATCCAATACAAGCTTCCGTTATGACTTCAAGTTCTATGACACGCGATTGCAAATTTGTATCTGTTGTTCAAGGCGATTGGGCCGACCGATTTGGATTTGTCCCTTTACCAAAGCACACATGGGTGTGTTCTGAATCAATTTTCAACCATATGTCGAATTTGAAGATTTATTAAGGTAGCAGATATATTTAAAATTTGAGCGAGGCGCCAGGATGGCTCCATTTCAAATAATTCGGTTGTTATAATTCATTTACTACCCGTCTTAACATCGCGGCTCGGTGGCCAAGTGGTAAGGCGTCGGTCTCGTAAACCGAAGATCCGGGGTTCGATCCCCCGTCGGGCCTGTGGTTGAGTTTTTCTTTTTTATGTATTTACTGGATAAACTGCCCTCTGAGATCATGAGTGAGCCTATGGATTGAGCTTAGATCTCTTCCTGAGGTTTTAACTCAATATTATAGTCTTTTAGTACTCGCTTGATTAGCTTTTACGTTTAAAAAAACCGTTGTTTAATTAGCGAATTATAAAGAAGCATTGTTTAAATCGCCCAACTGCATCAGTTCTATTTAAATTTCCCTTTGGGGATCAGGGTTAAAGATATACCATTCAAATTTTTCCATCGCAGGTGAGTTAGTTAGTTTAGCGTTTGACGGCACACCAACACTGATGAGTGATGACCTGATGTGTTATGAGGTGCCTCTAAAAGCAGAGAATATATGAAGAGATTAAATAAGATTGACCTGATTGCTGCTAACTATAGTTTGTTAGTTAGTCAGTTGATTAGTTTGGTGTTTTACGGCACACCAACTATGACTGTCTGATATGTAATACGTAGCCTACACAAGTACATATGCAGAGATAAGATTGACCAACCGCTTTCTAGGATAAATGGAAAACAAAGAGGAAAAAGACGCGGATGAAGATGAAATTGGTAAAAATGCAAATGATTATCCTAGGGTATGTCACCACCAGCCGGTTGACGGGACCCCGGGGGGGGGGGTCTCACTATGTGGAGGTTAGTAGAGATGTGCAGCCAATTTGGTTCGTTTTTTTGGCATTTTGGTATACAAATGGGTCGTTATTTCTTGAAGACAGGTATAGCAATGGTTCGGTTTATTTGGCAATGACCTGGTATACCAATAGGTACGTATTTTTGACAGCAAATATAGCAATGGATATTTGTTTTGTGATGGATATCCAGTATGATGCTCCGATTCAATGACATATGCTCACAAGACAAATGCTAACAGGACACATGCTCACAAGACAAATGCTCACAAGACAAATGCTCACACCCTTAACAGATTTTCAGACAAATGCTCACAGTTTTTATTTTTTAATATTTTTTTATATATTTCTGATTATTGGTCTATCAAGTCTTTGTAGATATGTGAGAATGTGTAACATCTTTTTATGACAAAGCTTTGTTGCCTATGTAAATAATCTAAGGTGTAACATCAGATGTTCTCACTTGTCACACCTCTTTTCACACTTTGTCTCAGCACTAGAGGGTGTTAGAATCGAACCGTTAGAATCACCTCAGGTGTTACAGATCTTTATGAGTTAATCTTTATACATGAGCAAATCCTATGCTATGTGTTGAGCAATCAGAGTAGTTCTTGGATGTGATGAGCTCAAATTTTGACCGTATATAAGGATGTCATGTATCAGAGTATCTCACAAACACTCACCATGGAGATCATCAAGACTAATCGAGGAGGCAACAAGCTCTGTCTGGATGGATACATGTATGTGAAGAAGAGGAGCTACAACAACTGGATCAGATGGCAGTGCACACAACAGCGGGCAACAGGGTGCAAGGGCAGCCTAACTACGGACTCTACCTACGAGAACCCGAGGTCTCATGTCTCCCACAACCATCCAGCTGACAGGACTGGGGTTGAGGTCACCAAGCTTCGAACGACGATGAAGGCCCAAGCCAAGCAGTCCAGTTCTCGTCCAAACCAACTCCTCGCACAAGCCCTTTAGGACCCTGCTTCATTTCGAGACCTCAACATCACCGAGGACTGGACACTGACTGGAGGAGCTACTCCCAGACCCTTCCTCATCCATGACTCAGGCCCTGAGGAAAGGCAGCGTGTTGTGGTCTACGCGTCAGAGGAGCAGCTACGCCATCTAGATTCAGCTGACACTTGGTACATGGATGGCAACTTCTCCATGAGTCAAAATGTCTTCGAACAGCTCTACGTCATCCGTTCTCCCCTTGGTGATGGCAACGTTTCCTGCGTCTACGCCTTCCTGCCTGGCAAGAGTTCACAAGTCTACCAAGAACTCATGCATGCTATTCTGGACAAGATGGGGGAGCTGCTCATCTACCCAGACCCCCGGATCGTCATCACCGACTTCGAGCTGGCAGCCATCCAAGCAGTGACAGCTGTGCTTGGACCACACGTTACCACTCAAGGCTGCTCCAACCACCTCACCCAGAGCACCTGGAGGAAGGTTCAGGACCTACGCAAGACTGAGCTTTACCGTATGGATGACGATGTCAAGCATTTCTGTGGTATGCTTGATGGCCTAGCCTTTCTTCCTCTGGACCAGATGCAGGAAGGAATGCAGTATCTGAAGGACCGGGTACCTGAGGGGATGGAGGCTTTAGTTCAGTACTTCGATGCCACCTACGTTTCTGGGTCCTACCGCCGTGTCCAGCCTCCAAGAGCCCAGCAGGATGTTCCTCTCCCACCACTCCGTGTTCGCCACATCCCACCACGCTACGACATTCCCGTTTGGAATGTTAACCAAGCCACCCTGGAGGGCCGTTCCCGTACTAACAACGCTTGTGAAGGATGGAACACCTCATTCTCCAAACTAGTCGGACATCATCATCCTTCATTCTGGACAGCTATTGAAGGTCTACGCAAGGACTACGTCTTGGCCACAACACAGATGACCCAGTACTCCTGAGGTCAACGTAGGGCCCATGAGGTTGCAGACACTCTGCAAGGACTTGGTGGAGGGAAATAGAACCACAGTAGAGTTCCTCACTGCTGTGGGACACAGCATCCGCTTGGAGTGATGCGATGTATTGGTGACCACCACCCCCCCCCCCCCCCCCAACCCCGGGCCACCAGGATTCATTGTAAGCAGCGCACAGTAGGAACGAAGGAGAGTTATCTATGAATCTTCAGTACAGGAGGTAACATTGAAATTCTACCGGCCCTACACATTTTCTATCGGCCCTTCTTTTCCAGTTATAAATTATGGTTAAAACACAAATGTACATATGTTTTCATTGTTTTTTTATATATTTCATTATTTTTATAAATGCAACATTTATTTCAATATTTACAAACATAGCATGTCATTTTAAAATACAAAAAGCAGGCATTTATTCAACGTCACAATTTTCTCTTCTTTCACTTATGATCCAGACAGGATTCCAGCGTCTGCAGCGCTTATCTTTTTCATTCAGTGCTCTCTGAGCTTTTTCATCCTCTCCAAATTTGCGCTTCTTAGGCAACGGTGGTTTAGTATCGTGAGCGTATCGCCACATAGACATCTTCAGAAATTGCATACTGTTTAAAAATCGCATGCCATTATATAGGCTCGCTTACCGACGACGCGGAAGACAACTCGCGCGCATGACGTTACGTAAGATTAAACAACGACTGCAGCCAGGTGATCACCGATCTTCACAAACAATCAAGGCAAGTTAGTTGTGTAGTGTTTTCTGTGAGCCATCGGTTCATTTAACAGTTTACTTTCAGTTTATATACCATGGGTCAATACATGTAATTACGTAAGACATGACCAAGTAGAACAGGGAAGCTTTGTTATCCTGTGTTTGTCGGGTTTATGGTTCAAGCGGCGATTAATCACGCAAGCCCCGCTGCTTGACCCGCCCGAGACCAATTTCACCCGTCATTGGCAGACGAGCGGGTGCTAATTTAGAGCCCTGCACACATTCGAATTGACGTTCTAGTGAGTTTGCTTGTAAATTGAGTGTCTTACATTGCCTCCTTGTGTCTTTGTCATCAGTGAAATCATTAGATATGAAGTGTACTAGTGAGTAATATTCCAGTTATATGAAACTAAGGGAAATCAGAATTCTTGAGACTTTTTGACCAAAACTTCAACCAACACAACAAATATTAAAATCATAGCTCCATTCATCCATATATACATTGAACAGATACAGAGACAGTATGTATCCCTCACTTACGCCATTAGACCTGAGAGCTGATAGCTACGCTGAGAGAGCTCACTCTGACTAGCTATGCGGTGATCATGCAATGAGTAAAAACACATTGGTCTGGCAGCTAACGTTGTCTTCTGTCCGCGCCCCACAAATTGACCAGAAAATTCCCTATGATCTTAAGAGACGTCATGACAAAGCATCACCCTGGTCACAGGTGGCGTGTTGACGTATTTTGTCGGGCGATGCGCGCGTGAGCTCTCTTACACCTGCAATGCTACAATGTCATTGATTAGACACACCAAATCGGTGCAGTCAAATGAAAAGCAATAAAAACTATGGAGCGTTGGAATCACTATCGGCGATGAGTATGGATGTCAGAGATCGTCATCGATGCAGTGCACTGGGTCGGTCTCCTCCACAATGTCGATGTTTCCATTTATCGTTACACCCCTAGTACAGCATCACCTCTGGCCCGAGTAATCCACCATTATGTCTCCACCGTTGTGATTATATAACACACCATGCAGTGTACATTATCATTTTGGAAGAATAATGATGTTTTGTAATAAGTGCCTAGTAATAACATGGTTGGGTTGACACCTGCGCGTAACGAACACATTTACCAGTACCAACTGTTCAGGTAATGAATTCTAAGACTAGGATGTGCCACTACCAATGTGCAATTCTCATAGCACAGCTAGCAATAGATCATTCGTTCTTGGTCTATCTTAAGAAACGCTCGAGACTATCGTTTTGCCGAAATGCGTTTTTACTAATTTGTTTCTTAAATCCGGTAACTCTGGGATCCTAGTCTGTATGAAACGAACACACAACAGAACATCGATAAAAGGGGGGTTTTTTTGGTGGGATTTTTTATTCGTCAATTTTTTTTCAAATATTGAACGAATAACTCCACAAAGCAGACAGAAATATAAAGGAATGAAATTATTCCCCATATGGCATAGTTTGTCTCATTGACAAACTATGCCGCTCCGATCAAATCTTGTCATTAAATATTCCAATAAATTACTGGAATTTTCTTAGTGTGAAAGTTTGAGGGCTTCGCGACCGACAACATGTTACTCCGATACAACGTTATTAATATGTCACAAGTTGACAGCCACTCCTTTGATCTCACGAACTATCCTTCATAACAACAGAGAAGACGCATACCTTTTATTCAACAGTCGTCAACTAAACAACTCGCACACGACAACTCGTGCGTAACTGTGACTGAAATAAGATGGCTGTAGGCAGCGCAATACGGGCCATAAACACTTGTTTGATATCGGTGTTTTTGGATGACAACTTTCCGTGACGATGGTGTGGAATTACATCGAGGTGTCATAAATTGACAGAATGTAAACACAAAATTGTCAGAGTCGATTTGTCATTGATATATAAAATAACTGTCTATTATCAAGAAAAGCGCTTCCCCCTCTTTATTAACCACACAACTGACACGGAAACTGCGCGATGTTCTATTTCATCTTGTCATGGTTATTTTACATTAGGCCAACTTTGATATAGTTACAAGTTACTAACAAGAAAAACATGTCTCGTTGATGGTTTACCATATATATTATCATTTATCGGAACTAGGCGCATGTAATTGATTATCCTGGGAACAACCTGTGGATGTTGGCGTCCTCAATCCCTGGAATTCACCGTTCACAATCGACTATATGACCCTTTGGTGTGGTGAACGATCACGCGCGAGGCCACTCACTACTTTACCTTTAGGGGGTATTTAAATTTTCACTCAAATAAAAAGTGATATTTGTTTGAGATTTTGTATCATCATCATATTTCAACAAACCAACAATTTTAAACTCACAACAGGTATCAATTTAAATCCAATGTATATACGAATATAACGTAATGATGTATATTTTCAGGTACTTTTATTCCTAAGTAACCCCCACCACCAACACCATATTACCACGCCCCATTTCACATCAGCGCATTTTATCCATGGGGTTAAATGACGGGGTGGGGTAGCGTTCCACTTTGCGATAGAAGAAAAAACCCATGTTGGCCGTATCGACTGGTAGGATTCTTATTGGATTACCTTATCAGCTCGAAATAAACACCACGACACGCGACGCATTATTATAAGTTTTGTTGGTTAGTTGTGAACTATAATTTATATGATACAATTCATATGGTGGAAAACCCACTCCCACGCAAAATATACTTGTGCTGGTAACAAATTTAATTTCCACAAGATCTTGCCTAGATTAAAAGGTAGCGCATTCCTTTATCGTTAGAAGTGCTATTATCGATGATGGAAATTCCCGCATATTACGGAATCGGTCATCCAAACGGCGACAGGGTGGTCGATCTCTTACATATATATAAGCACAATTAGCAATTGAGTTCACACAAATTCACGAACCTTCCAGACACAGTTCGCAACATATTAGACTCACTTGGGAAGATGTATCGGTGTTTTGTATTGCTAAGTAAGTATTCATATATTACCTAATGGTTGTCGTGTAATATCAAACAAAACCTGTTTGAAACGCAGTTCCATATGACAAGTCGCTGTTAATTTGTCATATCATCAAATTGAGTTAATTTTGTTTAGCGGATTTAATTGATCTGTCAATTGAACCTTTTCCCGCAGCCTTCTGTGTTCTGAGCACGTCTGTTTCTTGCCAACATGATGATGACTTGAGGAATCCCTGCGGTGCTCGGACGCGTCGTAACGTCGCGTCGTCCGTGAACAACGCGATGGGAGAAGATGCATCGCGTCTGATGAGAAAAGTAGCACTTGCCGCTCAGGTGTTTGCGGGCTTCTTGGATTCAATATCCATGCATCGGGTAATCATTTATATCGCGTTATTTCAACAAAACTGTTCGGTTTTTGACCCTATTGTGTACTAAACAGTAAAACAAACTCTTTAGTCTTGAAACGCTTCTGTTTGCTCATCAAATTTTAACAAATCAAAACAAGCTGTTCACAGGAAGGGGCGTATCAACACTCGTTTTGATATGCTTAAAATAGAACAAAGATTTCTATGATACGGAAATGATAGAGTGGAGGAAGAGAGAATAAGACTTCCAGTGAGTTCTTAATCAACTATTTAATAATTCCATATTGTCTTTATTTATGTTTAAGACCGAAGCTGGGATTGGGGTGCTGCAATGCGTCATACCTGGACTGATAAATGACGTGCTACCTGATGTTCCTCCTGCCCACACATGCTCTCATGTAAGATTATTTTAGGGCATTTTTTATCCCTGTGTGGAGAGTTGGTTTTGTGGCAACCAGGCAATGACACTTATTTAGTTAAGTCTCATCATAGGAATCATTAGTATCCATCATGATCTAACCTTTGGTGCTAAAATCGGATCATTTCAATAGATTAAACCATGAAACATTTCCGCCACACCATCGTTTTCAGGGAATTAACCATGCAATATTTCTATGCCTTCATTACTGGGGGGACATTTTATCAGTCACGAAGGTCAGCAACTATATAATCTAGCTTTTTTCACCAAATTCCATACCTTAAAACAGCGCCTTTCCTTCCTATGAAAAGTTTCCTGGCCAGCTTTTCGAAAAAGTTATATTGGGATGGCAGAGACAGAAACGTGTAGAATGTTTGGGGAGAATGCAGGGATTTTATATTGGCATGTTTAACAATCCTTACTTACTTTATATTCTTAAAATGTGATCCACTTCTGTATATTTGTTTGATGCCGAGATGATAATCGAGAGGTTGCAAGACTTCAATGCGATCTCTTCCCATGTATAATAACATACGTGGTTTCATACCTGATCTCAAACTAGCACGCTCACCAATTTTGTTCAATTTCGTTTGCAGTGTATTCACGTCGATACTTTGCTGTTGACAATTTACCGCTTGGTAGCGCGTATGACGTCCATTACCCACGTGACAATCAGTGATGAGCGAGAGCGAGGCATGATCATTCATGATTTACACACAATCGGCTCTCACAGAGAGGAAATGGAAACCATGGAACCAGTATACGGAGAGTTACGTCAGCTCCTGTGTCATGTTGGTCGCGCATGTATCGCTAGGGGGATCGCCTTACCGGAAGTGACCGATATAGGATTGTCAACAGAAACCCGGACACAGCTGAATTATATCGGGAGATGCCACCGTGCTGTACGAAACTTCGCTGTAGTACAAAGAACAAACCGAATTATGACTTATATTAGTCACATGGTCACCTTGGCTACGAGCACTAACGTGTCCATATGACGACTGCTCCTTTGCGAGCATTATATCATATTGAAATATCGTTGGCAACTTTGACACACATGGACAAACAACCACTTCTGTGAGGAAGTATAAATTATACTCAAGTATTTATTGATGCTTTGCTATATGTGAACGTTATATATATATATATATATATATATATATATATATATATATATATATATATATATATATATATATATATATATATATATATATATATATATATATATCTGTATATATATATGCATACAGATTACGCAGGATATATTGTGGGTACTACATAAATTTTGTTTGATACGTACGATGCTCAGATAACCCTTTAAGGCAGCAAAGCCCAATGTTCAGTCATTTTATTTTTCAATATTTATTCTAGCTCTTTTGACCTATAGTGGAAATGTATACATACCATTTTATATGGGTGATGTTCTTTAATAAATGGACGTATCTAATGTGTCATCTTTGTGAATTATAATTCTGAGGACAGAACGTTGTTGTCTAAAGCAGGACATGGTTTTAATGGCCCTACTCACGTGCAGAAATTATCAAATACCTTAGTTCCGTAAACTTTGGATGCTACGTTTTCTTTTTAAGCAAGATACTATTCCAAATTTTCACATGTACTTATCTTATGTTGCCGCATCTTTTCTGAGCAAAATCGGCCCCACTTAACATTTGACCCATGAGTTATGTGCAAAGTGTAACAAATCTCGATTACTATGTGAAGCCAATCGAGTATATCTTTCGATGCCACATTTCTTATGAAGCAACCAAGTTTTCCCAAATAGACCACTCTGATGGTGATGGCATTTTGTCATACAAAAATTAGCCATTTATTATCTTTGACCCCTGAGTTGTTTAAGAAAAACTTCTGACAATGTTAACACAATGGAGAATTACTGTTGATCGTTAAATCATAACGTGCGTTAGCTGTCACATAATGCGCATGGGTCCCTCTGATGTTCATGGCTCTCTGCCAATTTAAAATCAGATTTGTTTGCCCGTTAACTGCTGAGTTATTTGAGAACATTTTCAATCATGCTCTTCCAACGAGGAATGATACCGATAGCTAATTGTTAGCTGTTCAGCATATCTTATCATATTCCTTTACTTCGGTGTGTGTGTTTGTGTGTGTATTTGTGTATATGTGTTTGTGTGTGTTAGTGTGTGTGTGTGCGCACGCGTGTGTGTGTGCGCATGTGTGTTTGTGTTTTTGTTTGTCATAACAAAAGGGCGACAATACACGGATATATATATACTGTGTCTGTGTGTAATATGCGTAATACAAATGACACATATATATTGAAAGTTGTTAAAGTTTAAGGTTTCATTTTGCCTAAAAATGATCAATTAAACAACTGATCGATATGTTGCCGATCTAATGATGTTGTTGACAATGACGTATATACACACAAACAAGATATTGATAAATTCATTGGATAAAATCAATTTAAGCAAGATGGGAATAAAGAAGGGCTGAAGTCATCACAGCAGAATACATTTATCTCAATTTCAATCACGGCCTTGCTCCCTGTCATTCACCATTGATTAAGAAGTTTACCTGCGGCTACATCCACCCGTCCGCCCTCCCCTATCCCATCTCCATGTCAACAGATCCGACCAGTAATAAATGGACGCACATCCTTGCTTAATGAGATATCATTGTCTGAATCTATCTCAGAACGAGCCTGGATTTGTTTGTTACGCAGCCCGGTGAAGCGATTTGATCTGAGCAAGAGAGGTAAGCCATTGGTTTTTTTAAAAAAGGAGTCCTAATCATAGAGCATACTGCGTTATGATCTAAGTCTAAACTCATAACGGTAAGGCACTCAAGTCAATTCATTCAACGAGCGCGTTCTGTGGTGTTCGCCTGACTCATATATTATTATACATGTCACTGTCGCCCGATGGTATTGAATTGAAAGTTTGGTAACCTCCATCTTTTCCAAAAGCCTGGACTTTTCTCTGACTTCTATTTTGTCAACTAGTTGCCGCCACTCAGCCAAACCTGAGCTAGGCTGTGCGGGGAAACATAACGAGAAACCAGTGATTTAGGAGCAGGGATGTGTCATTGATAGTGTTGAGACCGATAATCAGATCACTTCAATCCCTTTACTCTAGTTTGGCAGTAAACGTAGTAACCCTTTGATGTGGTGTGAGCTGAAAATGATCGCAAGCGAGATCTCATTGCTTCCTTACGAGGGGGCACTTTATATTTTCACTTTATTTAAAAGCAATATTTTGGTCCCACGTTTTTTCCCGTCAATTAATATATATCATAAATTATATTATTTGGAATTAAGATTAAACACCCATTTTTGTGTAATATACATAAGCTTATGTGAATATAATGACATACAATGTCGTCTTTGATTGACCACACAACTCTACGTTGCCATGCGCTGTTACACATCAGTGAGAGTCAAATGATTGGTATAATCGTCTAGTAGTTCCTAAAATATCAGCTAGAAATAAACATCACGGCTCAGATTGTAACCACAAGGAATCGCATTTACATCATTCTTCGGCTTTGAACTGAAAACCCATTCCCACACGAAATGAATATCGAAGAAACAAATTTGATTACCATTTTATTCTCAACTTACTTACATTATTAGGTGCTCGATTCCTTTCCCTTTGAAGATGTTAAGACCAATAACAGGAATACCCTCCAATTTTATAATTGGTAAACCAACATACCCAAGTTTAGTCAATCAAATTTATATGAAATAGACGAAATTGCAATAAAGCTGGTACAAATTCAGACATTTTTATAGAAAGAAGAACATTATTGTAGTTTAAACGTAAACATAATTGATCGGTTTGTGGTAGTGCTGTTGAAGTATGAATGTATTATGTGTGCTAAATCATATATAGCCCTATTGGGGGTTCTCAATATTTATGCATGCCGCACATTCCGCGGCCAGAACGAGGCCATGGGTGGGCAGCCCCGTTGACCTCCGACCTCGTTAGCGGACCGCAGCGAGTTGTAAACATGTCATCGTCTGCCGCTGTGTCTCGACCAAATAGCCATCGTTATTTTTGCGTTCCGCTTTGTAAGAGTGATGGAACAGTTAACCCAGATATTTCATTTCACCGACTTCCAAAAGATTCTAGAAACCAAAAGAAAAGCCTGGCTTCACAAAATATGGCGAAAACAAGGTCCAGAACACGGGTTCATGGTGAGTTGTTTACAACTACGATCTAGAACATGTGACTGCGAGCGATTATAAGAAGGCTTGAGCTATTTGAATAGTTTCATGTGTTTTAAGGAAGTAAATCACATAAGAAGGAATACGTTGATACTTTTCATATTTATTATCTTGTGTTCATAATGTATATGCACTCCAGGTATCAGACAGCACGTCTGTGTGTTCTCTCCATTTCACCAAGGACGATTTCAGATGGACGACCAGCCCCTGCCTGTCAGTACTGATCTTGACATCTAGATGATTGTGGAAGAGAGTGACAGCAAAGAAGTCAGCTAGAGAAGTTGCTACAGATATGCAAATCAAGTATGAAGAATCACAAAAACAGAATCAGGCCATGAAAGATCAACTACAGATCGAAAAGTTCGGTATTTGTCGGTTTTCCTATGATCCTGACATGGTACGGTTTTATACTGGGTTCAAATAGTTCAGGAACTATCTTGACTTTGTAGCTTTTTTTGAATACCTACAGCCGGTGGCTAAGAACATGACCAGTATGTACTATGTTCCTAGTACAGATGTTACAATGTGCAGGTAAGCCTAGAGGCATGCAACTCATTGATGAGTTGTTAATGTTTCTGTGTCGTCTAAGGGTTGGGCTTAAAAGTACAGACTTAGGAGTCAGATTTAGCCGGTGCTAGGTCTGGGGTAGTGAAGTCTTGGCCAAATCTTCTGGAATGACTTTGAATCCCCTGGACTTGAACTTCGCCATCTGGTAGAGCACATCACCAATATGCCCACACTGACCACTAAGGCCTATAGTACAGCTACAGGAGGCTGTTAGGACTGCTGTCGGCTCCTCTGTAGATAATGTGATCTGATAAAAAACCATCATTGGGAATATCAATTGCATTCAATGATTATTTCTAAGATTTCATATTGATTGACATGTTTTTGAGTTAATTCATAGAGATATTTTGAAACATTTCACCTCTTAATTTTATCCATGCACTACCAACCACATGGTGTGGATTTTATTATCACTATCGGGGCGATGCAGTGGATATGTTCTTAACTCTGCAAGAAATGGAAAAGCATGCCAGATTAGTATCTTAATGGTTGTATAATCAGGAAATATTAGTGAGGATTATATAAGTGTGAATCATCATGTCTTCATGCGTACCATTTGTTGTCAAAAACAATTCTACAGCAGGGTCTTTTCTCCTTATCTTCAGTTTTATCAATAAAAAA